>CAXKVW010000549.1:0-171592 GCA_964058825.1 Carex arenaria
AACATATATTGAAGATCTCCTTTCATAGCATTGGCATGTTCATCTCATTAACGATCATTTGTTTAATGACTGAAAGCAAAAAACAAAAACAAAAAAATATATTTTTTTTGAAGCACATTTCCTTTAACAATAAAAAATAAATTACTGTCAAAAGCAGCTAGGGATATCAACGGGTACGGTACGGGTCGGGTGGAAGCATTTTCATACCCGTATCCGTAATGATAATGGAAAAAATATTTACCTTCACCCGTCTTTCGAATACGGTATGGGTCGGCTAAACGGATAAAAAAATGCTATTGACATCTTGATTTGTACTTTTGATAAAATATTTTTCAAAACAAGAAAAAAAGAAAAAATAAATAAATACAACTAATTTGTATAATTAAAATTTAATAAAATACAAAACTTTATTGTATCATGTATCATCTTTATACAATATATATATAATTTTATTTTTAAAAATTATTTTAGATGATAATGGGTAAGATAACAAAAAAAATCATTACCCTTACCCATACCCGATAAGCTAATGAAAAAAAATCTTACCCTTACCCGTGTTTTCGGATACGATACGGATCGGATAAACGGATAAAAGGGTGCCATTGAGACACCCTTAAAAGAAGCTAGTCTGGATGGAATTTACTGAATTGCATAACTAGAAATTTAGTTTGAATAAAAATTGATTTATTATGATGAAATTGCAGTAATAATATTTTGTGCAGCTATTACATATTCTTTGAAGTATAACTTTCAATTTTAGTGATATGATAACTTGAAATGACCCTAAAATTAATCAAAAACATCTATGATGCATACAGTTTATTGTAAATCTAATGCTACAGCTATTTATTGCGTAAAAATCATATATACTTTCGAAATTGCCCTAAGAACAATTTGTGCAATATATTAGACTTAATTTATTTTGGGGCATAATGGTCAGATTTAGTGAAATGTTTCTAATTAACACAATTCACAATTTAATATAGTATTTGTGTATCTTGTATTGCAGCAAATGCCGTTTCTATATATCATGATTCTTTCAGCCTTGCAACGGTCTTATTATATGTTTAAAGTAACAAACCACCTAACCCTTCAGTAAAGTGCTTAATTATATTTGTCTAGTCGCATTGTATTTAGCTAGATTGTCCATCATTGGACGAGCATATCTGCAAGGATATATAATTATATATAGCGTATCTTTTACTTCTTATTGATATATAGATGAAGACGAAATGGTTGGTAGGCTTTATTCATGCCTAATGACACTAATTGGTTGTAACGCATGCAGTGTATCTCATGAAACTTTTTTCCTTGTAACAACATATATCTTGTGTGTTTAAACAAACATATATCTAAGCCCTTAGATAAGTAAAGTGCGTGCTAGCTGGATAATTACACTAAATCTTTGTATTCTCATCCTTTATTCGGTTTCATTAATAATTACCCAACTGGTGCAATATATATATATATAGTATATATATCACCATATCTTTTAGTGCATCTTTATTAATGGATACAATATATTTTGGCTTTTTTTTTATGAAGAAATTGATTATTATATATCTTAATTCACAGCCTAATTAATGTTGTGCCTTATGAAATCCAATACTGCAATGCGGTGTATGTACCTAACCTAATGACATTTGATAGCAGGAGGTACTTATCATACACCTAACTATCAGCCACAACTATATAGTCTCACCATTTGTGCTGGCCATCCACCACTCCATCCCTCTCCTTTCCTCTATACCTCTTTCTGTCCTGTTACATTGCAAGGTGTTTTCAGGTTATATCAAAGGATGGAAATCAACTCCAGAAGCTGCTGCCAATACTTGATAGATGCCTCTAGATCTGACTCGGGACTTATTCCTTCTTGTTATTCTGTTCTTACGCAAGGAGGGTCTCCATGAGAGTGCCCCGAGGTTTTGATGTGTAACATGTATTATTATTATTTTTTTCTCTATGTCTGAACCGTTTCTTCTTTTGTTAACCTAAATCAAGTTTTTCTTAAGCTTAGATACCCCAAATTAACTTAGTTTGTATTGGCCAAATATGCTTATTTCTTGCCCTTGCTAGTCAATTTGTAGGGCAGTGTTTCTTTTAATTTTGGGTAGCTTCGTATTCTTGGAGTATCAAAAGGTAACTAATATTAAAAATTTAACTGTTTCTGTTTTCTTTTTTAATCCTTATAATTGTGGAGTGAGATTCCAGTGCCTATTTTGATCTGCAACACCTGCAGGAAAAAATACTTGATGACGCATGGACCGACACTGAATGGTACATAAGAGGCTATTTCTCTGATACACAACAAAATAGCCACACTCTTAGGCCTTTATAGATAAATAGACAGAAGTACCCTCGAGATTTTATTCAGGTAGTGAATTAATTAGGTTGACATCCTTCGGAAAGTAATAACAACAGAAAATTATTGTTCGTCACAGATCACTATTTACAAAAACAGTACTAATATGGATTCTTATAAATCTTTCTATTTTGCAAAAAAAAAAGATCTTTCTAGTTATATACATGTCAGGAACAAGCCCTGGAATGCTTTGGTATAAACAGCACTTGTTGCAATTGTGTTTGGTGGAAGTTTCTTTCTGCAATAATATTAAAACTTTAGCTATATTGTTCTTGTATATAGAACCATCTCATGCATGTAGGCAACCTAGATCTAAACCCTAAAGTGATAATAACATTATTGTAGAAAGAAACTTCCACGTAACACTTGAACAACATGGAGGAAAAACTGCTTTAGATCTTGGTTAATATTATTACAAGGTCTTCGGGGGCCAATTCCTGACATGTAATTAGAAAGACATAATATATATTTAACATCCATAATAGTACTATTTATAGTAAAAAAAATTAATTTCCTGTTGTTATTATTTTCCGAACATCTTACCAAAGTGCCAACTGCCAAGTGCCAACTGCCAAGTGCCAAGTGCCAAGTGCCAAGTGCCAAGTGCCAACTTACTTAGGACGTGTAAGCCAAATACCGAAATAGGTAATGAAATTAAAGGATGCCAGCCTAATTAATATGTTACCTGAAAAAATCTCGAGGTACTTCTGTTTATATATCTCAAATAAAAGCCGAAGAGCGTGGCTATTTTGTTGTACATCAGAGAAATAGCCGTTTATGTACCATTCAGCGTCGCCCCATGCACCAGCAAGTATTTTTTCTTCCATGTATTACAGATTAAAATAGGCTCTTGAATCCCGCTCCATACATACAATGATTAAAAAAAGAAACAGCTAACCTTTGAGTATATATTTACCTTTTGATACTCCAAATTACTAGACAAGAAATAGAGCAACTGTCCTACAGAACTAACTACCAAGGATAACAAATAAGAATTTTTGGCCAATTCAATCTATGATAATTTTGGGTGTCTAAGTGTGCTTAAGAAACAGCTTGATCTAAGGCTCACAAAAGAAAAAGAAAAACAGTTCAGACATGGAGAGATTTTTTTTTTAATAACACATGTTAAACATCAAAACCTGCTGATACTCCCATGGAGATCCCCCTTGTGTAAGAACATAATAACAAGAAGGAAGAAATCCAGAGTCAGAGGCATCGACCGAGCATTGGGCATTAGCTCCTGGAATTAGATTTTGGTCAACTCTAATATAAATGATACTAGACTAGCAGCTCTTAGTCCAATTATTTAATAAACAAATTGAACTGACAAGGGATTCAGTGCATAGCTGAGGTTCTCTGGAAATTCTGACACAATTTCGAGAAGTTTCAGGGGTTATAAGTATACTGAAGCTTAATCCATGATATTTGGGGAATAAACTCTCCCTTCTTGTAATATTTAGTGAAATTTGTTGAACTTGATGGAAAAAGCAGAATTTAGCTTGTTATTCTGATACTTCAAGTTTATTTTGTTAAATTTGTAAGATGTTGTACCTGACAAATTGTTTCACTGTATCATTATCGGTCAAGGAAAAGTTAATTACAGGTACTGGGGATGTCGCAGTGTTATCTTGAAAAGAATGTTGGTTAAATGTTATAGGCATGAACGATAATTTTAACACGGTTAGTTCGTGAATATAATTAAGGAGGGGATTTAAAGACGATGCGGAGCTGTTTGATTTAGTAGGATGTCAAACAACATCTGCGTTCTGGTGCTGTGGTTGATCAGGTACTAGACTATATAGCTAAACTAAGTACCTAATCTTCCCGTTTTAGTTCTAGTTCCAGGAAAGAGAGAATTGGTCTGGTTAAAGATTGAAGCACAGATTATTGGGATTATTGAAATTTTACCCTACTTTATTCTTTCTTTTTGAAAAGATAAGTCATAATATTTTTTAAAATAAAAAATATAAGATCAAATTTTTTTAACTATACAATATATTTATATAAAAGAAATTTATCTAAATTTTTTATCCTACGACTTCGTACGCGAATGACAAAATACGCAATACTATTTTCTTTTGGTGATCAGGCCTAAAAGGGATAATATATGCATGCTGTCACAATTGCTTGTTACAGATTACAGTGGTGGACAAAAACAGAAAGAAGTGGGGTTCATTGACCCGATTGAAATTGTTAATCCAATGTGATTTTTGTGACTTGTTTTTAATAAAAAATTGTTAACTGCCTTCAAATTGTTTTTGTGCTTTTTTAAGTTATTTGCAATGCCACTTGTTGAGGTTTTTGCTTGATGATTTTATTATGAGTTAATTTTAGAGTTATCAAATGAACTCGCATAATAATTATCCTTATCATAAAACTAATTCGGAAACTAACAAAACGAAATATTTGTTTTATTAGCATATAAATTAAACTTTATCTTATAAGACTTGACATCTTTTACCAAAATTAATTAATCTAAAACGTACAGATTAATTAAACGTAAATCAAACAAAGAAGGACATCATCAAGATCGTTTTGTATATTTAAACAATTCTTTAATTTCGATCTTGGTAAAATAAACAAATATTGTATTTGCCTTTTTAAAAGTTTTATTTGCAGAGACTACGAAATTATGAGAGAAGCTCGACCTTTGGATATCCAACGGTCTTAGAACTTTTTCTTAACCAATATATTGCACTATCACACACCCCATTCTCAGAAAGAAAATATTATCAACTTTACGTTATTACAAAGAACTAAACATTTTACTATTTTAGATCATTTTTTCATATCACTTTTAAGGCAGAAAATAAGAGCAACACAAATGTGTTTCATCCTACACAATAATTTACTATCAATAATGTTAGCTTGGTTAGAGTTATATAGTATTGATTTATTTAGTTTCATTAAACATAAAACTACTAGAAACATGAATCGTTTTAAATATAGTTATTCCATAACAAATAAATTCAAAATTAAAATATCTAAAGATTTAATAAATTAATTTTAAATTAATTCTTCAAAAAGGATAATATATTAAAGGGAAATTTCAGCTGTATCCATGTAAATTTTTAAAATAGTCAAGTTTCTCATCAAATCACAATAATATTCAATGTCTCCATAGAAAAACTACTTTCTATTCACTTTATTTATTTTACTTTTAAATTGACTATAGTATTCTTAAAAATTAAAAAGAAATGCCCATTACTTTAATTGTTCTTCCTCTCCTTACTTTAAAATAGATACCGAAAAGAAATTGATCCGGCTTTGAATACTGACTGCAATTTTCAATAAACAGGAATAATTTCATTGTTTTTATAAGCAACCTTCATTTATCTGTTCATCGCAGTTTTTTTAACCTAAAAATAAAGTCAGCTCTAGTGCTTCCCAAAAATACTAGCAACAAAAGAACAGCAAACAAACCACTCAGCTAGTACCAAGTAGTTTAAATTCTACATGTAATTAATCAGACATAAAATCTTCCACAAGCAAATGAGCAATAGTATAATAAAAACAATTTCAACCAACAGACCCAATACGCAACAACCAACTTATTAAACACACCATAATAACAACCTAAGAATACACTACCCACTACATTACCTGCCTTACTCATCAACCTTTTCCTTCTCTTCTCTCTCCTTATTCCACATTGCAATCTTCGCTCTCCTCTCCTCACTGTTCTCTCTCACAGGACTCCTCTCTCTCCTCTCACTGCTCCTTTCTCTGCCTCTGTCTCTGTCTCTATCCCCTCTCTCCCTCTCTCTGTACCTGTCCCTGTCCCTGTCCCTATCTCTATCCCTCTCCCTCTCTCGCCCCTCTCTCCTCCGGTAAGGGCCTGGGCTCCTGCTCCTCCCTCTACTCCTGCCCGATCTATGCAATCTCCTCCTCATCTCTCTTCCTATCTGCTTTACATGCATGAAATTACAGTACCCACCCCTGTTACAACTGTTCTCCTCAAACTGCCGACAAGTCGCCTCACGAAAATCAGTCACAGGTGAAAAATCAACAATTATTGGCCGGCCAGAGTAAAACCTACCTTGGAGGGCTCGCAATGCAGCTGCTGCCTGCTCCTCTTCTCTGAACTGCACGTACACGTTCCCGATCATATGGTCTGCAAGGTTATCGCACACATTCAAACTCTCGATCTCTCCAAATTTGGATAGTTCTTCATAGATGTCTTCATAAAAATCTTCAAAGTGCTCCTGCATCTTATTGGGGTCGATCGGGTTGCCCTGGGCATCAATGCCTGGGGTGATCATGTCTGGGCGCTGGTACATGTTGGAGAGTAGTAGTGTGGGTGAGATGGTGGGGCGGTTGTGCAGCCGTGAGCATCGGTCTCCATGACGGCATGCACCGATCTTGAAGTAAAAGGGGCAGTTGACCCTGTCCTTCTCTGTACCAAAAATCGAAGCCAAGTGCTCTGCCATGGTTTGCTAGACCTGAACAGGAACCCAAATGTACAATTGAAGGAATGATGTTGATGTTTCTGTGTTTGCAACAACAATTGTAACACTTTAAATTGAGAATTGTGAATGGTAATGGGAGTTGATTTCTAGCACGAAAGCCCTTTTTTCAATATAAATTTAGAAACAACCATCTGTTCAAGGGCTTGAAATGCTACAAATTAGAAGGCACAAGCTCCTTATAAGCAAGATTATCTTCACAACCATTCACAGAACTCAAAATAAATGGTTTATAAGGATAATACACTTTACATGATTGCCATAGAACAATAAATTCAACAATCAGGAAGACAAGTAGCAAAGTGCATTCATCCCTATCAACATGATACAATAAATGTTTATACAAAGGTAATGCAAACCAGATTTATGGAAAATTAGCTTCCCAGGATATAGAAATAAATTGAAACCTAGGTATTTACCCATTGCAAGAGGTTTATGCAATTGAATCGATCAAATTCTAATCTTGAGTTCCGTTTTAAAACCTAATCTGCAGAGTCTTAAACCATTAAAACCAGTTCAAGAAAATCCAGATATCAAGAATAAGAGTTGATTACAAAAATGCCACTAAAAATTTTCAGTTTTATGCTTTCAAATTCAAATTTTCCATACAAGTTTTAATTTGAGTCCCCCAAACAAAAATTTGAATTTTGTGATGTTAAACGTATATTTTCTTCTTTCCAAATACAATAAAAGATGAGAGCAATTAGGGTTTTCAAAATTAGTTGGACAACAGCCCTATCTATGCACCAACAAAATTAAACGATTGGTTAGCCATAAATAGTTGCAAATATTGATAGTCAAGTTCTGAAAAACTCTGAAAACCTGTGTGGCAATTTTGTAATTTCCCTCAAGTTAGATTTTTTTCAAGGGTTTCTCCAGCCGCATTTGAGTCAGGTCTCTTAGATTGATTCTCTTTTAACCTAATCTGCACACCTTTTAAAAATCGTTAAAACCTGATCCAAACTAAAATAAAAGACAATTTATCCTTTGAATGTTTAAGCACATCCTGCACTGACAAATGATTAATATACCCTGGAAAATCAATTCAACCAAACTCGAGAGATCGCAAACCGAAAGGGACTTTATAGGTTCCACGGATTAGGGTTTTGTGCAGATCTTGCGATCAACCCCTAGCTAAGACACGGAATTAAAAGAGATTGATTTAGATCAAACAAGAACAGAAACAAAATATAGCGAATTGGATAATCGAAAAATTAGGGTTTCAGAAACCAAACCTTTCGCGCTCCGCCGACTTGAAGTTTTGGCGAGAAATGCTCAATGTCGCGGTTTAGAATCTCTCAGAAATTAATAGCCAATCATTTATATAAATAATTGGTTGCACTTGGTCTATTTCTGGCACTGAACAAAATCTCCCTGAACTTTGGGTCCCACATATATTGGTTCGAGTGCAGAGAGTCGGCTAAAAGTAACATGAAGTTCTAGATACTTCCGGAACACGTATCCTCTGCATAACTAAAAAGGAATTTTTTGAGTTAATACTTCTGGACCATCCGATTCTCTTTAAGATCGGAGTAGATTAAATTGTCACTAATATTAAAGGATCCTATGTTAAAATAAGACAACCGGATTGACTTCATTTAAAATCTGACAGTCGAGATGCATTAACTCATAAGATTCCCTTTTGAGTTAATACAGAGGATACGTGTTCCGGAAGTATCTAGAACTTCATGTTACTTTTAGCCGACTCTCTGCACTCGGTCTAATTTTGGCGTACAACTAAAGCTCCGCGAAATGAGGGTCCCGCTTCTTTAAATGAAATAAATTGGATCCTGTGGGCTGCCTTTGGATAATTCTTCATATTGATAGGCCCAAAAGTCTTTGTAATGTTTGGTGCGGGATTTGTACGCTATTCTACAATAAAAATATGTGGAGAGAGAGGTCTATCCAACTTCACTTGCACAAATTGCTGTTCGAAATCATTTACATGTTTCTTTTAATGACAGATATTAATATCAGAAATTTAAAATAGAGTAATTATTAAGAATACAATATTGATCTTAAATGAAGGTGTTATTGCCAAGATTGAAGTGCCTGCTCTGTCCAAATTTAAATTTATACGAAATTCATACACTTAATAAAAAAAAATACTCAAGCTCCACATTTAATCGTGACATCGATAATATATTAATGGTATAATTTTTTTAGATCTTTAACTAACATAAATACCCCCATAAGCAAGCTTGGCATTGTTGCTTGTAGTAAGCCAAACCAATTTGGAATATCCACTTAATTATCATTCCAGATTTAATTATTAAGCAAAACAAAATTAGCCAAATACACACACACATAAAGTTCGAAAATATATTAAATCCAAATTGGTCATACAACTTCCAAAATATATCAGCAGTAACATTGTCCAAGTCAGTGAAGGCAGAGGCAATTTAGGCAGTGTGTGATTGTGTAAAATAGGATCCAGAAAAGCTGGAATGATCAACGAAGGCCCAAAAACCCAGAGTGTTAGTTGGTAACATGTGTGGAGATGTTATCTCATCATGATTCACATTCTCTGCTGCAAATTTATTTCTCAGCATCCTGCTGCACTTTTAATCTGGTCTGTTCGTTTTTTATCAGACGGACCAAATAATATTTTGACACGAATTTTAAAGCAAATTTAATACTGCCCCTCCATCATCTGAGCACTCACCGGCTGAGATTAAATCCGGGCCGTCCGAAAATGCAGCAGGATGCTGAGAAATAAATTTGCAGCAGAGGATACGGTTCCTATTTCATCATGCAAGTTATTTCTGCTAACCGTTATGTTGCATTAAAATATTAAATTTCATTTCCATGCTTCAAAGTTCAAAATATTGTACATTTTACACACACAAAAAGGTTCCAAATTTCATCCATATTATGTCAAAAAAAAAACTTGCTCCTGCTACAGAAAAGATGAAAAGATGCCTTTACACTTCCCCCCAGGCTTTCTACAGGCATATGTTGCCGGAGCTAACCCTGGTCCTGAATTCATGCCATGAACAAATTACATCTATGCATCGATCGGTCGATTAAAAAGAACCGGCAGTACCCCGGTTGAACACCCGCTTTGGCCTCCACATAGTACGTGCCTTCATAATTGTGGGGCCAGACTCGAGGCTGAGAAGGTGGTCACAATGGATGGAAGACAGAGAATTTGGCCAATTAGAGTCAGTGTTGTCTGAGTAGACAGTCGTGAGGGATTTCACGACGCTGTCCCTTCTGCACTCACGTCGGTACTCCAACGTCATCCCCACCAGCTCCTGCTTCTCCAGCATGTCCATTGGAGCACTCTGTTGTATAGGGGAGAAATTGTCATTTTATCACATTTTGTATAAACCTTGAGATAAGAAGCATGAAATAGAATGTCTGTGTTAGTGTAATTACTAGCTAATTTGAGTTTTATATATCTTGTACTTCAATGGAATATGAGATATAGTTATTTATAATATGGTACAATTGAAAAGAAGATTTTGTCAATCTCAATCGAACATTAATGATTAATTGTTGCTTGCTTGCAATTCTGTTTGACCATTTTGGGTGGTAAGAACAAAATTACAACGAAACAACAAATTTCGCAAAATAAAGTCAAAAACTTTTATTGAAAAATCATTTGGTAGGGATTGTGGGTAGTACTGCAAACAAATCAAACCAAATCAAACTTATCTTAGTTTGAGTTTGAGTCTGAATAAGATTCGAAACGAACTGGTTTGATTTGTTTCAGAACGAACTTCAATCTAACGAGTTAATTGCGAACTACGGATTTTTATGAATTGAAGTCAATCGAATCACGAACTACGAATTTTTTTCGCAATCTTAGTTATACCGGTAATTTATGCATTAGTTTTTTTCACGCGGAACAAAATTCACATGGTTTCCTTTTACTTTTTATCTTTTACGAATTCACACTCATGAATTATGAGCTAGCATAAAATTCCTTACCTTTTACGCTGCTAGGTTGATTAAAATCTCGGCATGGACTTAGTGAAATGTAACTTATTTAATTGTTAAGTTGTTACACTGCTGAAGTATTTTTCATATTATAAGTTACTATTATATTAACAATTTTGAGTTATGATATAACTTGGATTCATGCATTATTAAAGATTGATAGTTGAAGCCATTAGTTTCATTATTTGAGATTCAAACCTAAATAGTTTGCGAATAAATATCGAACGAAATATACCCAGTTTGAGTTTGAGTGTGAATAAGATTCAAACCGAACTAGTTTTTAATTTATTTCAGAACGAACTTTGATCAATTACACGAGTTAATTGCAAAAAAAAAAAAAAATCGAATCGAAGTCAATCGAATCAATGAATACTAATTTTTAGCAGCCCTAATTGTAAGTGTGATTTCATGTAATTAATACAAGTTGACTCCATGCATTTTTATTCTTGGTTAACCCCATGCATTTATTATAATCTATGTGTGCATTCGTATGTGCATGACTGCGTGAGTGTGCCCATGTGCGTACTCTGAGATGATTTTTTATTTTTTTATTTTTTAGAAAAACTAAGGATCAAGCTTTCTCATACTCTGAGATACGCATAATAAAAAATTTCAATCATATGCCCATCTAATAATTGCATTAAAAACCATTAAAGATAGTGGAGCACATCCAGATAGAGAAACTGTGAGATAACCTTAATCAATTAACAGTAATCACCTTTTATAACAAACAGTAATATTATATATAAGAGCCGGCTGAACTATAAAATTATTGAGATAAAAGAGGGTTGAATAAGTGTTATGTAATTTAATCTTATGAAGGAAGTTAACATTAAAGATTTTTGTAAAAATTAATGGACACAAATAAAAAAAAAAATTATAGGGGTTAATTAGCCCACTTTCACTTGTGTTTAGTTCTGCTCGTGATTAAGAGAACACATAACATAGTAATGAAAGGACAATGCAATAATTTATTAGATTTTAGATGACTCAGTTACGTACGGCATAATAAGTTAATCTATCTAGGTGAATTAGCATATTTTATTTGTGGGACTCATTAACAGTGACATACATAGATTTCTCAACTTTTCTCTTCTCATTAGTCAATAATTTAAGTCATGGCTTAAGCCACTAAATAAGAATAAGTTAAGTCATCTTAGCTTGAATTATGTTTGGTTGTGTAGCAAAGTTTAATTTACTGCAAGTTGAGGTAGATTGAATTAATCATGTTTAGTTGGAGTTTAGTGAAGTAATTAAGCTCATAAAGAGAGAGAAAATTGTAAATGAATATTATTCTAATCACGAACTCACATGCAGATAGAGTAAGTTACTCTACTATCTTCCTGGACATAATTACTCTCTTAAAAAAAAAATCAAACTTGTTATTTTGTCAGTCCCAACTTTTTACAAGTTTGACAAAATTATGTCTAATTTGTGAAAGTATGTATTTTTATAGTTTTTAATAAACTAATGAACAATTGAAAAATTAGAATACTGAAGTGAATTATTTTAAAAATTAGAATAGACTTGTAAAAAAAATATTAATCCAACCCAGTTTTCAAGAGACCAAAGTAAAAGAAGGCTTATGGGAGAAGAGTAGGTTCCATGTCCATCGGACCTACTTTGTTTCGATAGATTCAATTACTGTCAATTTAGTTTTAAAAGTGTGTGTTCGCTTTAAAATTCATGTGCTTTCAATTTCGTGCACACGGATTTTAAAATAAATTAAACAATTTTAGAGCTCATTGAACCCAAAAATAAATCCAACGTTCATCGGACCCACTATGTTCACAAGGTTGATAGGCAATGATTATTGCAAAAGCATACCTCAAGAATCCATCCGATGTACTTCACATTATTCACATGCTGATTCGGATCAAGGTCGCCCCACTTAGGCTGCAATTATTTTACAACAAATTAACATTTTCTAGTACTATTATGCAATTGTTGTTGAAAAAATAGCTGAGTTTATTACAAAGTTATGTAGATTGCATACAACCAATTTCCATTTAAGTTCTTGTCAGTATTAATTGTAATTGGATTCACAGTTAGGTCATTTATATAACTTTCAAATAAGTACTGATTGTATTTATAATTTGTGGAACTCACAGTTAGGCCCCTGATAAGGTACTTCTCACCATTGTTTTCATCAAGCTCCACAGCTTTTGAAAGCTCATTTTTATCATCATCAATAATCGGCATCCGCTTGACAAAGCACGGTTCAATCTCTTTCCGAACCTCGTCGGGAACCTTCGCAAGCTTACGCGTAAGCTTATTCATCATCACCATTAGACTGCAAAAGGGGCATTTTAAATGAAAATGTGAACAAATACCAATGTCAATACTCAATAGTAAAAAAAATTATCTTTTTCTTTATGCCAATATTACACATTTCTGGTCCTTTTTTTGTTCGACTATAACGTTATTTTTTTGGGTTTAATTGCACGTTGATTTTGAACTAATTTTACTGATGCTGAATTTAGGACAATTAGCCTTCATTGAGATTTGATTCAGAATTAGCATTAGTTGGGTAATTATAAAAAAAATTATACTTTTATGGTATGTATATTTGTTAATTTTACCTTACAAGATAATATTTAAATTATAAAAGCTTCAATTTTAAATGTATCCTTTATCACAGTTCGTGATTGAACCATATTTGAATTAATTTTAATGTTCGGTATATCAACAATAATTTAAAAAAATACTTAAAAAGTTTTAAAATATTTTAAAGTTAATTGGTCCACTTCTAAATTATGAGAAACATATTTGGATTTTTTTTAAAATATCAATTAAAAATATTATAATTGTTAAATTAATTGATATTAGATTTATTTATTCACAAAATTCAAACGTCACATGTTTTATATTTTACATCTTTATTTTCAAAATTTATACAGTCCATTTGAAAGTTTTGAACTACTTCCATAGTAACACAGAAGACAGGTAACTATACAACTATTTGCGGAGCTATGGTGTATGAATAATTGATCCCATTTTGTTTCAAAAAATTTTATTTAGATCTTATTTTCGATATAATTTATAGTAAAATGTTACAACTAGTGCAAAATGATCATCATTGTAGTAAGAAAATTTTATGTGATTAATTCTATTTATATTTGATTTTCATAACTTGAATGTTTGACTCCGCACCAGTATACGACAAATTTCAGGAAGTATATCAACAGTTCATCTATTTAAAAAAATGATGTAAAAGAGTAGTATATATATAGGCCAGCTTCATGCCTGGTCGCTCGAAGTATGGTTTGACCACTGTAATAATCTCGCACGTGCCATTCTCTCCGTATTCCGTTCTTACCTTGCGATGCCATCCATGTGTCCACTTCAACAATATCACCCCTGCAAAATATGTATGGAGACGTGACATCAGAAAACTAATAAAAAAAAATTGAAGTTTACTTTGGTATCTAGTTAATGAAAAGGTGCCAGCTTTTTCTCAAAAAAAATAATAATAATAATAATAATAAAAGTTTCATAACAATAATATGTGTGTTCATATGAGAGTTTAGCGTATTCTACTTATATAATTAAGCATATGAGAGCATATATTTGTACTTTATTATTGTACGTATTTAAAGTCCAAATAACCGATTTAAAATAAATATTTCAATATGACAAAAAAAGAAAGAATATGAAAAACGGTGACTTTCAACTATATAAAAACATAGTAAAAAATCTTCGAAAAAAAATGTAAAATTTGATCACCACACACACATACTAATTAAAAGAAATAAATCATTAACTTTCTCTGATAGGACATATCATGGAAAATACTTCAATTACTCTGATAGGACATCAATGAATAAATTTCTAGTTACCGTTAATCGTACCCAAAAAAAAATAATCATTAACCTAAACGAAAATTAATTTTGGGGAGGAGAAACATGTACCAAGATGGATAGCGATCGACAAGCACCTGCATCTTAGTAAAAACCCAGATGAGATTTCTTTTATTCATCTCCGGTGTGGAACCAAATCCATCACTAAGCAAACCAACGAGTCTCGCATGATTCAATGCCGTTTCCTAAAATTATGGAAAAACCAACAAATTAATAGACAACAAGTTTCAAATATGGAATATATGGATGGTGATCATGGTGTAAAAAAGTATCACACGAGGAACATCTTTCAAATTTGTATTCATGATCTGAAAAATCAATTAAAACTTGTATAAAGTAAGATAAGACAACCTGGAGATGGTTCATGAGGGTTTCAATAGAAGCGGTCCGATCAGCCCCAACCTCATACGATCGAATCCGAAAGTTTTGATTAACAAGCCCATATTCCGGAACCATCCTCCCGAAGCCAAATGCATCAGCATGCATATCCGGACATGTTTGCTTCCTCTTCCAGTCAGGCAGTGTAAGGTCCGGTTTCGGTTGTTCATTGTACAATTTATAGCCATTAACATTTGGTATTACTGCCTTATTTGTGGATTTTACATGGATTGATTGGGATAAAGAAGGAGAGGTGGAGGACTTTGGTGAAAAGATCATAGCTTTGAAAGTTTCAGTGGGAAAGTTGATCTTGGTGGCGGTTTTGGACAGAGAGGTGTAATTACCTGATGAGGTCAGAAAAAAGGCTGATGTTACAATGGAGGCTACCATTGTCAGAGTTGAAGAGAACACACAGGCTGGGTGGAAAAGATGATTAATTAATTAGAATTAATTAGGTGTTATATACGTTCTTTCAAACTTTGTTTGAGACACTTGATGGCACAAATGAGATAGTATATCTCTGGTTTTTATAACCATATATATATATAGGAGTTTCAACAGGACAGCTGATGTAACAGAGTCTAAATTCTTGCCCGCCTTTACCGTTAGCATAGTGATCGTTGTTAAGAAACTGTACTAAAGGTTGTTGAGAATTATAATGGATTTAAAATTGCACCTGTTTCTGGTATGGTTTGTGCCTACACATTCTCAGTGAATGGAAATGGACCATAATTTTTATTTATATATTTGGCTATGGTGTTTTAAGTACATAGATGTTTTGATATGACTACAGTTGTGATTAAAAAATGAAATTAAGGATTGAATATCAATTCTCCAATTAAGTATTCTTATTTTATGTATTTTTTTTTATGTTTGTTTACATGCAGAAATCTAAATTTATTTAAACATGTTCTTACCACACATACTCTTTACATGCAAATTGTATTATTTTTATGATTGGTTATGATTTCTTTTTATTTTTTAAATGTTATTTAAGAAATTTTTAAATTGATTGGTAATGTATTCATTTCTTAATATTTTTTTATATCATTTAAGAAATGATATTTAATTATCATTTAATATGTTTATTTTATTTGAGATTTTTTTTTTGAAACTATATAAAGAAAACAATATGTCAAAAAAATTAGCCAAGTACCCACATACACATGCAGTCGGATACTAAAGATTTAATGATTCTTCATACGACTTACAACATCTATATCAGGAGCATTTTTTATTTATATTATAAAATAATAATTAAAAGAGAAAGAGAAAGAGTACCTTGAAATTTTATTACATAGGACCTGAAAGAGGAATCAAGACAACCGGAAAACAAAAAAATTCTTTGGAATCGGAAGAAATTTTTCCAATCCAAAATTTATAGTCAGCAAAATTTCTCAGAACCATCTATCCATAAAACTTTTCTTGTACTCTCTCTTTTTCTCTGTTATTATATACTATTTCTATAAAGAAAAAAATTGTCATATATCAAATAAGTTTGGGGACAGCCATTAAGGAAGCCCCATCATTCATCAAGCAAACTGCAAACACAATCACTGCAGAGACATCAGCTCTAGTAATTTGTGTGGAGCACTGTACTGTAGTAAAATTAATGTAAACTAGTGACACCCTTTCCAGCAAAGCATTAAAATCCTAATTTAAACACAAATGATTCCGAATGCGAATGATGTTATTTAATTGATAGTACTGTAGACCTACAGTAACTAAACTTGTCCAAAATTACATACTATCTATAGATTTGTTGTAATTTTAGATGAAAATTAAATAGAATACTTACTCAAAATGTAATACGTACTACATACAATTTTAATCACTCTTTCTTCAATGAAGTTTTAGCCCCACCCCTTTAATTCTTTTCTTTAATATTATTATTCTAGTTTATAGAGAGACTTTAGGTTTAAATCTGACTTTACCTATTATTTATTTATTTTAAACTTTGTCAGAGGCTGACAAGTGAATTAATTAATTTAAATAGGTTTATACATTCAAACATCCAGTATGTAGAACACAATAGAAAAATTTCTATCCAATTACTAGACCTGTAAAAAAATGATACTATTGTAATACTCTTCAATGTACAGAGATTTGCCATCTCACAATTAAAAAAAAAAACAATAACAAAACTTGAACTCAAGACTTGTACCAAGGATCAGGTACCAGTCCGATACTATAAAATTCAATCTTATTAAATACAAAAAATACATTATCTTAGCATAAGCTTTATGATGATGAATGTTCTTTGAGGAAGGCTGGTAAATTCAAATTTTGAGTAAAAATCTTTCAGATAATTGGTATACGCTTAAAGGGTATGTTTGGTTGCACAAGAATAGCCACTGTTTCCGGAATAGCATTGCTATTCGGAACAGGGTGCATCCAAACGACTTTAGAGCTATTCGGAATAGCTACTGTTTTTAGAATAGCGTTGCTATTCGCTATTCTTACAAAAATATGGAATAGCATTTGTTCATTTCAATATTAATACTAATCTAATATTTAAACTAATATTATATTACATTTAATATTTAAATTAATATTATATTGTATTATATTTAATCTAATATTTTATTTAATACTAATATAATATTTAAAATAATATTATGTTACATTTTAATATTTAAATTAATATTATATTATATTATATTTAATCTAATATTTTATTTAATACTAATCTAATATTTAAAATAATATTATATTACATTTAAAAATTAAATTAATATTATATTGTATTATATTTAAACTAATATTTTATTCAATACTAATATAATATTTAAAATAATATTTTATTACATTTAATCTAATATTTTATTTAATACTAATCTAATTTTTAAATTAATATTATATTACATTAATATTTAAACTAATATTATATTACATTTAATATTTAAAATAATATTATATTACATTTAATATTTAAACTAATATTATATTATATTTAATCTAATATTTTATTTAATACTAATCTAATTTTTAAATTAATATTATATTACATTAATATTTAAACTAATATTATATTATATTTAAGCTAATATTATATTATATTTAATCTAGTATTTTAGTAATACTAATCTAATATTTAAAATAATATTATATTACATTCAATATTTAAACGAATATTATATTACATTAATTTAATATTTTATTTAATACTAATCTAATATTTAAAATAATATTATATTCCATTTAATAATTAAATTAATATTACATTGTATTATATTTAAACTAATATTTTATTCAATAGTAATCTAATATTTAAAATAATATTATATTACATTTAATCTAATATTTTATTTAATACTAATCTAATTTTTAAATTAATATTATATTACATTAATATTTAAACTAATATTATATTACATTTAATATTTAAAATAATATTATATTACATTTAATATTTAAACTAATATTATATTATATTTAATCTAAAATTATATTATATTTAATCTAATATTTTATTAATACTAATCTAATATTTAAAATAATATTATATTATATTTAATATTTAAACTAATATTATAATATTTTATTTAATACTAATCTAATATTTAAAATAATATTATATTACATTTAATATTTGAATTAATATTATATTGTATTATATTTAATCTTACACATAAATTATTAAACAGTAGCTATCCCCTCCAAACTCTATTCCAAATATGCAATCCAAACAACTTTTTCACTGTTCTGAATAGCACTGTTCTTAAACAGTAGCTATTCTTATTTACTATTCTAAACAGTAGCTATTCTAGCTATTCTTGAGTGCATCCAAACGTACCCAAAGAGAATTAAGTCTGGCACCGATACTAGTACCAATCTTTTACAAGTCACTTTGAAATGTTAAATCAATGTCTTAAACACATTCTTAATAGGAAAATGATATCAAATATATATATAAGATTGATCAAAATCATGAAAAAAATACAAAGAATATTAGTTTCACAAAGTTCATTTGATCGTATAAAGAAATTGACGATGGCAATGGCGTTACAACCACCGCAAATGATTGTCTGTCTCCGATGAAGTTATTGTTGAATTCACTAAACTCTGGCAATGCTAACAACACTTAATTCTGAATCGACCCAAAAAGAGAATTTGATGTCTGATGTGATGCGATCACGAGAAAACAACATGAATCTTAACAAAAATTAATCGAAATACCGCAAAGTGGCTTCGGAGACTGAGCAGGAGGGCCCACCATGATAGAATGACAGGTCAGCTAACCAGGTTCTCGTGCTCTGAAATGGGATTCGGAGAGACATTTATTGCGTCAAAATTCGTGCCAGACGTATTTAAGCCGGAATGAACCATTTATAAGTGTTTTATGTCAGAAACGGGCCAAGCCTGCTAGGCCTTTGGGCCCTTACTGCCCCATATTTGGATTTCCAAAACCTTTGTTGACCCAGGATTTCGAAACTAGACTACCATGCCCGCGTCGAAACATTGAGCCCAAGTTAAATTGATTAATGATAGTTAACCGGGTTGTTTAAAAAGTATTTATTTCGGTTTAAAGTTTAAACAAATACATTTTCTTTTTCTTTTTCTTTTTCTTTTTCTTTTTTTTGGCAAGATTCACCGTTGATTCAACAACACATCCTTCGATAATTTTATCACTATTGATAATTTGGAATGCATGTTTAACACGTTTTTGTTATTTCATAGATAAAAAAGATGCGAGATCTAGGTGTTTCATAATTTCATCACGTATTTGCCATTTCATAGATAGAAAAGGCGTGAGAAAAAAAAATATGATCTAACTTGATAGCATAACTATATAATAACAATCTTTACCCATATTTTAAGCTAAGTTAAAAAAAAAAGGTCTCCCAATAACAAAGTTCATAATAGACTTGTCAAATATAAAAAATAAAAATGTAAAAAATCTTTAAACATAGTTAAAGAATATTATTTATTAATATATAATATTTGTATTTTTTTTAATTTATTTTGAGGTCTCAGAGAAAATCTAATATAAATAAAAAAGTAAAAGCAAGGCCTAGTGGGCTCAATAGCAAATCAAATTGCCTATGTTTAAATTGGTCTTATGTAAAAGGTCTAGGTGGAAGTAGGGGGCTCACGTATTATTAATTTTGAATCATTATTCTTAATTTATTAGATTAGTAAGCCATTATTAAAATTTGTAATATTTGGATTTTATTTAGAAAATATTACATTGAATAGCTGCTGTATATTTTATGATTGTGAGTAGAATTAGGGTGCTCCTAGGAGTACCAAGCTCTTTGTACTCTTAACTCTAAAACTTAACGGATTAACTTCGAATGACGAATTCAAACCATTGAAAGCCTTCTACCTTACGAGTGATGCGTCTACATGTGAAAATTTTAAAGTTTTGAATTAATTTAGTTTAAAGTCAAGTGGTCAAAAGTCTTCCAAAAAATGAATGCATTAAAATCAATTTAGAAACCTTCCAATTTTGACAACTTGACTTTATACTAAATTAATTCGAAACTTTAAAATTTTCACATGTAGACGCATCACTCGTAAGATAGAAGGATTTCAACGGTTTGGATTTGTCATTCGAAGTTAATCCGTTAGATTTTAGAGTTAAGAGTATAAAGGGACTTGGTACTCCTAGGAGCACCCTAGTTCTACTTTTTATTAATTTAAGTTTATGATATTTTCCACAGGACTTACTATATCAACCCATCAATTAAAAATAAAAAAATGTGGTAATAAACACTAAAAATAAGAAAACGCATACTAATTTCAATATCCATTGATAGTTAATTTTGTTCTCAGTGAACACGATTCAATTATCCTATATCACATCCAAAAATACTACTATACTAGCAAAAAAACCTCGTGTTGTTTCGGCGATTATAATTGAGATAAGTTGTATGTGTCGTTGGTGGTATAACGGTAGCAAAACAGTATATAGTATGCAAATGCTAATTTACATATTGAAAAATAATACAAAAATGAAACAAGAACAATATATATGCAACATTAACGTATATAATATAACAAAAACTGTACATTTCATGTACAATAGGTTTGTTTTGAAGAAACTTTAAACGCCTCCAAAGGTGTCATCTATACCATCATGTAATTTTTTATCACAGGTATGTTGCACTAAATATTAAAATTCCTATTTCCATGCTTCAAAGTTCAAATTGTACATGTTTTATGTATTTGCTCTGTTGCATTGGTTGGATCCAATTAAGGAGGATCATGTTAGTAAACCAACTAATGAAAATGCTAGCTGTTTAGACCGTATAATTAAAAAAATATATATATGCTAAGCAAGCAAGCAACCATCACAAATTTCTTCAAGTCATAAAATTTGATGGCAAAGACCTGAATCAAGGATTGCAATTTGGGGATTTATTCTTTAGATTTACCCAAAATATAAGGTTTAAATCTAGTCTCTGCAATGGGCTGGCCCAGTTTCTTATACCACTTCTATGGCCCAGTTTAATTGCCTTATTCTCTTCCATGCGGTTCTTTCTGTAGGGATTTATGTTGTTGATTTTTATAGAAAGTCGTTTCTAAAATTTGCAGAGTATGATTGGTCCTTTCTATCTAATTTGTAGACCGTTTGAAAATATTATTCAACCACACTCTATAACATTATTAGAAGCTGATTCTCACTTCATCAATATTTAGCATTCCAGTTGAAAATCAGTTTTTTTTTTTTTTTTTTTTTTTATCTAGTAACAAGTAACAAAAGATAATATTTTTCGCTATGTTACCCCAATATTTCATATATGGTCCCGTATCATAACCGATATGTATCGTATCGCCATATCGATATATGTACCTTTTCTCATAAATTGAAAGTTGTCATATCCCGTATCTTATACTATACTCGTACCTGTATTCATGCAACATATTTTTTTTTCTGTGAAAAATCAGTTAAAAATTTTATAGAGTAGATTTTGCTTCATACAACACACATACTATATGATCAAAACAATGTTGGATATGGGTCGTATGTTGTATGAAGTCAAAGCTGCGCTGTTAAAATCTTTACCTGAAACAAAAAATGACATGTTTGAAATCCAGATAATAATTTTTTTGTAGATATTAAACGGTTGGGTGAAACCCAACTATCTCTTCTAAAAAAAAATTAGCATTCTACCAGTTGGTAATTTTTTATGTGCATAATTCATACTTTACATGGCTAACATTACTGATGCAGGAGCAAAATCAGAAAAATATTTACTAGATAGCACCCGATTAAGAAGATTCATTTCAACAAACAAAATCAGCAACATATTTACTTAGTTTAGCAACATCTTTACTTAGTTTAGTTATATGGTAATCTTTTATATTTAGATTTTTACTTCCAACAGCAGCATTGCCAAATTTTTCCTTTAGTAATTTAAAATATTTGTGTAATATGTTATCAAATATTAGTAATTTTCCTATTTTATTTTCTGCACTGAGCAGTAGCTATATTGTCTGGCTTGTGGTTGAATAGAGGAGAATTATTTCTCTGAAAATTATTTTTGTTATAAAAAAATTAAGGAGAGACGTTTCTCTCCTTTATTTTGGTGTTCTCTCAATTTATTTCTCTAAAGATTATTGGTATCACGCGCCTATAGAACAATCTTCTGTTCTGTACGACGTCAATTACTAGATGTTGATGCTAGTCAATTTTAGGCGAAAATTTTCTAATATAAAAAAAAATTATTTGATTAGCTTTAAGGCTGCACTCACAACAATGAAAAAGGAAAAGGAAAAAAAGAAAAGCAGTTTCTCATTGGTTTCTGTTTAATTATTAACCTTTATAAATTATATTTTCAGATCACCAATGAATGAACAGGCCAGAAAAAAAAAAATGAAATCACTGGCAGAGCAGCTCATGATTGAAAGGTTTGTCATGCTTGAAGGGTTCGTCATGCAAAGATCCACTAAGGACATAAATATATTAAAAGAATTTCCAATTGACATGTTCCTCAATTCACAAGCAATCCCTACTCTCCACCTATTTTTGTAAAAAGAAAAAGAAAGGAAACAGTAAAATTATTAATTGGTGTAATATTATATATATATATATATATATATATATTGCAATACTTCATGTGCCCCTCTGACTTTGATCATTTCACTAGCCATTTAGTCAGTCTCAGTCATCATGAAAATCATCTAAAAAGGGGATGTACCCGCAGATTTTTTAAGTAAAATAAAAGGAACTTTCTTATGTGGCCTACAAAATAGAAAATTATTCTTATCTATATATGTGAAATAGTCTTTTTTTTTTCACCAATAGTAATTTAGTATCACCGTGTATGTCATTAAGACACCTGTTAATCATCACCTAGAGCAATTTAATTTGTTTTGGACTAGTTCATAATTTCAAAATTCAATATTACATTTGAGTTCCATAGATGATATTGATACTTAAATAATAAATACATAATAGCATATCAGGCCTGATGACATTAGCCATTTAGGAGACCTAGGATGGCACCTTATGATTAGCAGATAGTAATTGATTAGAACAATTAATTGCACAAAAGTTATATTATAAAGTTCTCTCAAGATTTATATTGGTGAATTAGTAAATAAATACTTTGATAATAAGAAATCAGAACTTATTAGTCTATTAATTTATCTCTAGATTGCTAGGCAGCTTCTTCTTTCTATTTCTTTACCTTAAACAAAAAAAAAATCAGGCTATTAGAAATGATGCATTTCAATATTATTGTAGATCATGAACACAAACCTCATGATTACATAAAGTGGTTAGCAAGTTAGGAAAAAAAAAATGCATTGACACTTTCACTTTTGAAAAGTTCTCTGACGATTTTCAACGGGGAAATTATTAATACCAGTTGTGTCCTCTACAATTATATTCCAAAAGTTTACTCTCTATCCATTAGGATGAATGCTGAATTTGTCATGAACTTGATGGCATTTTTGTTGTGAAGAATAATTTGATCGCTCGGTTTGAACTTGTTTAAAAGGATATATCTTAGTGCCTAAAAATTGTACTCTAATTAATCATATTAATTAATTTTTTGTATAAAATATTAATTAATCTTTATTCCCAAGTTTGTGAAGCTGACACTAGCGCCGATTTTTTTATTAACATAAAAAAAGAAAAAAAAAAATGGACAATGGGGTACAATTTTGTGAAAATTCGAGATATAGGAAAACCGTTACGGTCCATCACATCCGCAAGACGTTATGGACCATAACGTCTTGCTAAATCAAAATATAACAAAATCAGTCTCGTAATTAACTAAACAGAGGAAGAAAAAAAAACTGGTCGGAACATTGTAGTACATCACGTCCAAGTCTTTTGCAAAAAGAAAAAACTAGAATAATAAACTTGAAACTGTTGAGAGCAGTCAATTTGAAACTATTTGGGAGAATGGAGGCAAAGCAACTGGAGATATCCCAAATCTTGCATTAGAAAAAGTAAATGATATTGAATCTATCTCTCATGAGAAGGGAAAGGAAAACAATTAGAAGAAGAACTAGATGATGAAGAAGAGTATTATCTAATAGAAGAGATTGTAGAAAAAGGTGAAGAGAAAGATGACATTGGAGAGAGTAAGGGCCTGTTCGGCTACTGCACTGTTTCTGTGGGGAAAAAAAATTCAGTTCAATTGAATTTTTTTTCTCACGTGAATAGTACTTTTCAGTTCAATTTCTGTGTCTATGTCTATTTCTAATGATTCGCCGAACAGGCCTTAAAGTGTGTACCAACTAGAGAGGATTAAAAAAAGATGAGCAGCACTGTCAAAGTTGACATTGTGGAATGTGGAACTGTGCATGCATTAACCTGGTCTGAATTTCATATTTGCCTCCTATCTTACTTTTGTCCTTACACTTTGGAGTCCTTTATTTTTAAAATAAAATAAAATAATAAAATAAAGAACCTTTATCTTCGAAAAAAAATTATCCATAGAAATTAATAAAAAAATGAGAGAGGAAAATAGAACGAAGAGTATTGTAGTTGTTAGATTGGTAGAAAGATCATATTCAATATTTATAATGAGGAGGAATCCACTTATAACATTTAAAAGTTACAACATATTACAACATTCGGTTTTGCAATTTTCAAAGTCCAAACAATCGATCCAAACCATTCAACATTATCTCTATATTAAAATGTGTTTTAGATCAAATTTTACATTTTTTGAATTTTTTTGTACTATTTATTAAGTATTTTACAAAGCTACTGTTTTTAGACAATTATGGACCACTGAAAAACAATATTTTTATAAAATACTTAATAAATAGTAAAAAAAAATAAAAAAATATATAAAATTTGATCTCAAAGCACAATTTAATATAGAGATCATGTTGAATACTTTGGATCGACTGTTTTGACTTTAAAAATTATAAAAACGAATGTTGTAACATGTTATAAGATCCAAATGATTCAAAAGTTTGAATCGAATTCAATGATTCCGATTCAATCTTTTTGTTTTTTTTTTAATTTACACGGATTCACATGGGCCGCAGAAGATCTGAAGTACATCCAAACTTTGCGTAAGTTCTCTATCCTCTTTGTTATCCGTCCCTCTTTTTTTCGAACAAAAATGAAGAATTTCTATGTCGTTTTCTGTGCAACTTTTTGTGTTGCTGAAGCAAAATGCAAAAAAAGAGAAGAAAAAAAAATGAATCGGGAGCATGGAATCCAATCAACCAAATTTTTGAATCGGAAATATTGAATCCGATCTTTCTATTGGTGCAAAAACAATTGTACTCTATCTATCTTTCTCTCATTTTTTATTAATTATTGATTTTTATGAATAAAATATTCTCTTCGCCGAAAATTCCCTCCACCCATTTGACATCATATTTGTTGGACCTTAACTCATGAAATGGTCACTCGTCGTCCTATTCGTACCCTTCGATTTCACATAGAGAAAATTTTATGGGTACTGAACTACTGATGGTTTTGATATTCATAACGTACGGCCAGGATTCTGCATATTTCAGTGAGGTAATCGCTAATCGCACGGAATGAAGTTGTGATTGTACACTCAGCTTGAGTATACAGTTGCATCAGGAAGATATTGCTTACATGTCCTGTTTTTTTTTTTTTTTTTTTTTATAGTCAGCGGCAAAGATTCCCGCTAACAAATATATTTATTAAAAAAGTTATAATTACATAATTACACAAGAAATCTCATCTAATCTAATTTAGCCCAGTCGTAGCTAACTTGGGAACAAAGACGCGAGTAGCATACAGTATGTGCTCGCAATTAGTTTTCCCCCACAAAACCTAACTAAAGCGTATCCACATCGAGATATCTTTTGTTGTGTCATTTATTAACAAATTAACCGGTTCCTTTTGTTGGAAAATAACATCCTATTTCTCTCTCCTTCCAAAGCGTTCAGGCATCTGCCGTCCAGACCACCTCCCAAAAAGTCTGTTGCAGTCGTGTGAGACCACTGTCCAACTCCGACCATACCCTCAATATATATATCTCTAAACCTCCCGCTACATTGATCGATGTTATATGTAGCTAGGAGATTCCTCCAGAACCTCCTTGTAAATGAACAATGCCAAATAATATGTTCCGTCGTTTTCTCAATTCCCGCATTACACAGGTATTGCATGCTCATAGTTATCAATAGTATCTCATAAGTCATAACTGTTAATTACAATGGTACAAATTAAGGAGCAGATAATGTCAAATTAATTAATACAAGTAAACAACTATATATATATATATAGAGAGAGAGAGAGGAGGGTTCCAATGCATCCTAAATTCTATGCTCCCATTTGCACCCAATTTTTAATCTCTTTTATCTTCATTTTCAAAGTCCGAATAGTCGATCCGAACCGCTCAACATGATCTTCATAATAAAATATGCCCGGAGACCAAATTTATATTTTTTAGATTTTTTTTACTATTTTTTAAGATATGTACAAAATCATTGTTTTAAGGAGATTCTGGACCATCCGATAAAATAATTTTGTACCTATCTTAAAAAATAATAAAAAAATTCTAAAAAATATAAAATTTGGTCTCCAAGCATATTTTATTATGAAAGTCATGTTGATCGATTCGGATCGACTGTTCGGACTTTGAAAATGAAGATAAATGATTGGGTGCAAATGGGAGCATAGAATTTTGGGTGCATTGGAAGCCTCCTCATATATATATATATATATATGTATGTATGTATATATTAAGCAATACAGTTATTCTCCACTATACACCATATTTTGAGAGGAAAACTAGAGTTTCAATACTACAAGTTTTTTATGCCACAAACTCATTTTTTTATATATAGTTTAAAATTTGAAATTCAGTTGTTAAATTCAAACAAATGATCTTGTTTATTTTCATGAGAGATGCTTTAATATAAAATTTTATGATTTAATTTTTAGTTAATTTTATATTATATCAAAATGGTAAAAACAAGCTAGAACGGACCTAGTAATTTATGATTGATTTATTTAAATGCATTTATATTTTGGCCAGCTGATTTTAGTATAAATTGAACAGAAAAAATCATAAATTTTATGTGCATGCATATGTCATGAAAATAAACAAGACCCCAACGATAAGTAGGGAATGCTTGTTTTAATTTGCTTTTAAGTATTATATCTAATTTTAGTAAGGAAATATTCACCAATAACAATATATCATAACTAAATTATTTTTATACCCTTATCATTTACAAATTTGGTGTACTCAATTAATTTTCAAATTAATTATTTGTTACTATGATGTAGCGAAATTTAAAGGCAGGAAAATTTGCCTGATTCCCTTTGATCAAATTTCTAGATATTATTTCTAGTATCCCGGCATGATGAAACAAGAATACCAAGGTTACTTTATGTCAATTATTTATAAATTGAGGATCAATACAGGAATATGATTTATTGATCAAATAAAATGAAAGAAATTAATTAAGTTCAGTATCACAAGTTATGATGCATCCCTGAGTTTCAATCAACAACTAATAAATGTTAGCTCTAGGATTATACTTTTATATATATGTTGACAAGTGTGAAAATAGTATCAGAAAACTGTGCAAAAATGTTAGTGAAAAACAAAAGTTGGTGATCTCAATCTCAACTAGATCTCCCCATGAGCATCAACACTTCACCATATATGTAAAGTAGAAGGCATGCAATGTGAGGGATAATAGGCAGGGGCGGAACTAGAAATTGAATAAATAAGTATTGTAGAATTTCAATTTACGAGGGCCTACTAGTTATAAATTTTGCAAAAATAAAATACTTCAAAATATAAAAATACAAAAATTCAATTTATGAGGTGCTTAACATCCTTTCCCATATATTATATGTTCCGCCCCTGATACTAGGTAGCATAGATGTTTATAATATAGGTATGCTGGAGGAGAGCAGCTTGGGTCCGATGTCCATTGGACTCAAACTGGTCCGATGGGTTCCATAACCATTCGATCCGCTTTAAGATCCGTGCACACGGATATTGAAGTAAATGTGTACAGATATTAAAGTAATGCGCACAGATTTTAAAGCGGATCGGACGGTTATGGAACCATCGGACGCAGTTTGAGTCCGATGGACATCGGACCCAAGCTGCCCCATGCTGGAGAACTAGCATTTGATCTAATGGCTAAGACACATGGTCTCTATGTAATTTAGATGGAAGAAATTTTTTGTTGTAATTATAGAGATATTAAATAGTTTGGTAGCTCCCAATTTTTACTCAAAAAAATAATAATACAGGCATGCAGAAGGTGGTCACACTCACGCAAACACACAACACACAACACACAACTAGCTAGATAGAAATAAAGCCTCTTTCGTTGTGCACATGTGTTCTCAAAACAGCATGTCCACATCACACAATGTCAATATAGATCGTATTAGATTGCACTTAGGGGGCAAAGAAGTGCAATGCAAGCTATCCTCTCTGTCTCTGTAAACTAAAAATCCTTTAGCCACCTTTGTTCACCTGTTAACATTATTGCAAAAGGCATGTGGCCGGCACTTTATATATACTAGGTCGACGTGTCTCCTTTACTGAGTTACAAGATGAGACAATATTGACATAGAACCTCCCAAAAGAGTCTACTTCCTCTGTCATGGATGTCTCATTGTTTTTTGTTCTCTTATTTTGTACCTCAATAGTCTTTCCTTCATTTTGTGACTCGGTACTTGTGCCGCCAGCCCGCACTATATCTGTGGCTCAGTTGCTTGCCCCTGCAGTGCCTTCCAAAATTTATAATATGACATACCGGACTGATGTTATCCGAGAACAAAATACCGGTGGTGGTGGTGGTGGTGGTGGTGGTGGTGGTGGTGGTGGAGGTGGTGGGAGGAATGGTGGCGGAGGCGGTGGAGGCAGTGGGGATAAATGGAGTTACGGGTGGGGGTGGGGGTGGGGCAGTAAAGGTGGAGGTGGTGGAGGAGGTGGCGGCGGTGGTGGCGGTGGAGGTGGGGGTGGGGGTGGAGGTGGACGTAACGGCGGTGGCGGTGGCGGTGGAGACAATTGGGGTGGTGGAGGCAGCGGTGGAAATAACAGGGGAGGTGGCATAGGATATTACAACAACATATGTTGGTGGCAATGTATTGGAAATGGTGGTGGCAGTGGTGGTGGGGGCATGGGTGGCAGTCCCATAGGCAATGTCGGTGGCGGTGGTGGTGGTGGTGGCGGCGGCAGCAGCCAAGGTGATGGTAGGGGCATGGGAGGAAGAACATGGAGTGGACAAAATGGAAGAGGAGGAAGAATGAGGAGCAGCCACCACCGGCCAAGCTACAGCTCGAGTTATTATCGGGTCGGGGAGTACGCAATGTGCACCGCACAAGGACGTTGCCAAGGGATGCGGCTGCTCTGCCCGATGCACTGTGAAGGACCCTGTTTTTACGATTGTGAGCACAACTGCCGAGCACACTGCAGATTCTAAAGGGGCTTTAAAATTACTTCAGGTTTTTTAGGGCTTTTTTGAACAACAGTACGCCAGTGCTGCATTTTTACTGTTTGCTGGTTCAATAGAGGGTATAACTGAACTGCTCGGTGATTATACAAATGATTTGATAAATGTTGGGATGACTTTGACTAGATTTATTTATGTGTCATGTTTGTCATTTGTATTTGAGACTCTGAGATGTTTCTAAGAACTTCTCCTGTTCTGTTAATTCGTGTGTTTCTTTCTTCATTTTTTGTGTATGTGAAGCCGTGAAGGTGATGGTGGCTTAATTTTGTTTCGTGAATTATGGCTGATTATTATACTGCCTGTTGTTAAATATATGGTGATTTGAACTGGATCAAAATCATTTGATTGGATTGTGCTATATATGCTCTGATTGTCATTTAAAAGTCTTTTTCATCTGCGTGTTTTTTCTTCTTAATTGACCGCCAAACTACCAGCGTTTTTCCAATTTCCATTTTTTTTTCTTTCCATCTACATGTGTGAGCGCTAGGGCTGATTAATGAGCGAGCATGAGCGAGTTGGGGTATGCTCATGCTCGGCTCATTTAGTTAATGAGCGAGTTGTTAATGAGCGAGTTATTAATGAGCGGGTTGTTAATGAGCGGGTTGTTAATGAGCGAGTTATGAGCAACTGAGCGAGTCACGAATTATGAGTAATTTAAGAATTCAAAACCTAATTTTCAAAAACTAATTTTCATTTATATAATTTAACAAATTGTCATAATCCAATCTAATTAAACATTACATAATTTAACAAAAATTATCCATAAGCAAATTTAACAAAATCAAACAACTATCTTCTTATTGGTTCTCAGTCTCACTGGTCCCACGTCACATCCTCGGAGCTATCTTCTTGTGAGTTGTGACATATCTACAAATTTATATTATTAAAACAATAATAAAAAAAACAAGCATGAAACAGTATTGCATAATTATATAAATAAAAAAAAAATACAAGCCAACAAGTATAGTAATTTAGACTTACTGGGCCGCTGGAGCAATTTTAATTTCAACTTTAGTCTGGACTCTGGAGCGTAATAAGTAGGTTTGGAATTTTTTATTTATTCAGTTTTAATATTAATTTAAGAAATTGGGATTAAATGTGGCAGGATTAGATGTGGCATATTCTTAATGAGCGAGTTATGAGCGAGTTGGGGTATGCTCATGCTCGGCTCATTTAGTTAATGAGCGCTAATGAGCGAGTCGTTAATGAGCAAGTTGTTAATGAGCGAGTTCTTAACGAATTTTTAGTGAGCGAGTTATGAGCGAGTTACGAGTTATGAGCGATTTACTCACCCCTAGTGAGCGCGCACATACAAGTTATTTCTTATTTGTATGACAGAAAGTTTATTGTTACTTTCGAAGTTTAATTAGATGCAAATAGGTATAGAGTTGACCTCGATTATGCTAGAGCACACATGAGTATCCACTCAAAACTTTTCATTTTTCTATTGTAACTAATTTAATATTAATAATGTATAGCTAAATATTAATAACAAGTGATTAATTATTAATTAAGCGAGAATATATTTGTTAATTATACAACGTTAAAAAATTGTAAAATTTGCAACTGAAAAAATAACTGGTGTTATTCGAACCTCACATGCTTGATCATCATTTATCTTTGTTATATAAACAATCGTAATTAAAAGACAATTTGAGTTTGCTACTTGTCAAACATTTTTCTAATATTACCAAATATGACGTTTTAACTAACATATAATTACATTTATAAACAAATATGTATTGCCTATAAAATATAGTTATTTGTTGTTAACAACAATATTTTTACTGCATAAACCTATAAATTTTAATGGTCAATTCAACAATTAGCTAATCTAGCGCCTATCAATACCATTCATACCCATCCCCAATTAATTTATGTTACTGTCCTTTTGCTGCACAACAAAACCATTTCTTGAAACTAGTTGAAACTGAATTGATGCGTTTCAAAAGTTTCAAGATCTGACTTAGACTACAGAGTACTATATTACCACCTCAAGTAGAGCACAAGCCTTGACAAGGAAAGACTGAACCAAGCTTAGCAATTTAAAAGACATTGATTCAAGTTGAATAAATGATACCAAAGATCAGAAGTAAATTGTGCAAAGAAAGAAAAAAGAACCTAAATTATTCACATTACATCAACCCGAGCTAACATTTATAAAAGGAACAACACAAACTACTTAACAAACTTTACAGAACTAAAAGCATTCTCCATTTCAGATCCTACTAAACAAAGACTAATACACTATGTTATGGCTAGTTTCACAGCACACTATATTTAACATAACATTAGCACATGAATCAAGAAGCTACACTTAAATGTTACACTGCTGCATCTACATAAATTCTCGAGTCTTCAACCCTAGTTCTGATCGGTATCCTAACACATGATTCTGAAAAATATTTGCAGTTCTATTAGCTAGTGAAAAAACTTCCAAATTATTCAGTTTTGGATACTCCTGTATGTCTCACCCCCAATGTGTTATAGCTCCTTTTGATCACACATTACAGCATATTTAGTAATTCAGCTAATTGGACACATTGGGTGTTGCAGATAACTAGGATTTAACCAAAGCTAAAAGCTATTTGCAATGTAATATAGTAAACAGTATGAATTTGCCAAGAAACCATAATATCACGAGGGAGGGAGAGGACATGGACCTTATATCTGATATTGGGGCTAATATAGAACTAAGTTACATATCAGAATTCTCGAATGGGACCCGCACAAAAAGCTGGCCATGAAGAGTAACCACAGCTGAAGTCTGATGTGGATCAATCCTGGATGGCAAGCTTATCACCTGAAATTTCACAACAAATTACAATTCTATGCTATAAAGCATTAGTTCAAACTACAGATAAGCATAAATCATGGATTACAACCGTAGGTTGCCGAACAAGTATAGGTTTCCATATTTGGGAAGTAGCATCTTTTAGTTTGACATTTTTTTAATTCTTTACTCATCTATTCCTGTTTTGTATAATTTCTTTTTTGTTTTTTATTAGTACAATTTAAGGTGAATTTCAGTGATTAACTATTAAAATACAAAGCTCCGTTAGGGTCTGATTGCATGGCTTGGGATAATTTAAGATGAGACTTAATTGGGTTAACTTAGGTCAACTACAAAGATTCAGGGCTTATGCAATAATAAAAGAAGGGAAGTTGTTATTTATGTTGAAGACACAAGAGTCTTGTTATTTCAATTACAGTAACATCAAAATAAGATAAGATTAATGTATTATCTTTGTAAATTTAAGAACAGGAGTCCTGTTTATCAGAAATTATACCTCATGTTCCAAAGAAAATCTAATCTACCTATACCAATGAATTTTGTTTCATTTTAACACATTATTATTCAGATCAGGCTGCTAGCAAGTATGTCCAATAGGATAAGATGCTTCTGTTTCTTTGAAGGTAAAACAAAGGTGCTCTTGTACAAGTATCTATGATAAGAACAGACTTGCCTTCTTAAATGGAGTAACACCCCATGGGTTATCGGGTTGTTCTGGTTCACCTGATATGACCAATCGGCCGGCTGGATCAGACTGCACATGTACCTGATTTACACAACCCACAAAAGAACCAAAATCTGATATACCACCTCAAGGCAACATGTACAAAGATCTGAAAATATTTGAGCCCTTTTTAATTCTTTTGTAATTCTTTGCAAATGTTGCTGGATTGCAAGCTGATGAGCATTAAATGTATGGGGTTAACTTGAACTTCAATGAAATAAACAGTCAATTGAGAACATTTTGGCTTTCATCCAGAAAAAAAGAAATATAACAAATTGGGGCTCACTCGAGTAGTTGGATAAGGCATGCACAACAAGAAATTTGGCTCTTATACAAGAGCAGCGTAAAAGGCACCAACTGAGGGCAATGGCTAAAATACAAAAATTTCAGGGACATACAAGTAAATAACAGGACTTATTAGTTGAAAGCTTTTACCTCTTCACGAAGAAGACCAGGAACTAAAGCATAAACTTCATAGCAATCCTTCTTTAAAAAGATGTTTTTGGAATCAAACATAATATAAACAAATTAAGAAATTAGAATTAAAAGAGCATATAAGAATAGCGCCTTGGTAAGTTAAAATTATATGGACTTACAGTTTGGCGCACATTGACCTTGACCCAGTCAGCAGGAGCACCTACATCAATAACCATTGAACCCGACCTACAAATAATTATAAACTCCATCATCTTCTTTTTTCTGGAATTAGTCATTGCAACAGTAAATTACTGGCATGTATTAGTCAGCATCAATCAGTAAGAACCATAACTAGATCCATTGGCTAATTCGTGTACAACCATTTCCAATAGTTGTTCTTCGTTTTAATTATAACAAGGTATTGGGTTTAGTATGCAAAGAACATAAAAAAGAAAAGAGAGGCTATGGTACTATGCATAGCGCATATTGGTCCGTACTATGGATCAATATCTCTATTTTCAAAGTTCAAGCAATCGATCTGAACCACTAAACATGATCTCCATATGCAAATGTAAAGAATTTTATTACTATATTTTAGATAGAAAGAAATTCACTACTACTGAATGGTCTAGAATCTACAAGTACATTTTCATATGGAGATCATGTTGAACTGATCAAATTGACTGGTTGAGCTTTGAAAATGAATATATTGATCCATAGTACGGACCAATATGTGATATGCACATTACCGTAGCCTCACTCAAAAGAAACTTAAAAAAGAGAAGAAAGATCTTAACTCTGACTTCACAATTTTGGTACGGGCAGCAGACTTGAAAGCCCGCTCTAAACTAGATGCCTTTCTCTTTTTATCATGTTTACTGTTACTCCCCAAACCTTAACAGATTTTCAACAATAACACAAAAGTACCGACTATCAGTGACAAAAAAGTAATACATGAAATAAAGGAATGAATGAAAATTAGATAAAAAATAAAAAAAATAAAACTTACCCATGATTTTCACTTGCTTATCCTTCTTTCCAACAGAAAGTGGACTCTTATCCTGAAAAAACACACATTTTCCAACATGAAGTTAGGCCTCAGTTGAGCCATCGAATGCAGAACTAAGCCTTGACCTATTTTTCCTCAATTGTTGTAAATGAGCCTTGATACCACCATTTGTAGGACCCAGTTCCAAATTTGCGCAATTAACCACAAGATAAGCCAACAAAGTACAAGTAACTGGTCAGATCAATTACCCAAATGCAACAGCAAACATTAAACCAGTTAAACCAAGGAGAAAAAAATTGAAACAAATACAAAGAAAACCTTGATAATGGGATCACCAACCTCACCATTACCAAGAAGACGATGAGAATGCCAACCATCCATTGCGCGTTGAGCTGCATCTCTCCTGACCCTATTTGATCCAGGTGGCTGGCCAATAACCTAGGGAAAAGATTAAAAAGAAAACAGAAAACAAAAATCATCTGTTATGCCAACAATTCAGTTGTTCCAAAAAAGCTTAAGCACAAATAAAATGTAGCCAATAACCTTATGGTTGGACTTTTGCAAATTACACCCAATATTTTACCGTACTTAAGTTATAACCACATTTCTCATATTTGCCAATGGCAGGCGAAGATAACTCCAGTTGTCTTGCAAATAACAAATAGACAATGATATTTCTTTGTCCTTTGGTATTCACTTATCTGCTTATTTTTGTTTACATAAGTTTTCTTTTCTGGAAAAGAAAGGAGTAGAGATACTCTTCTTTTCAGTAACTCCGCTCAGAAAACAGAACAAAATTGACCTGATAATTTTTTGGGGGTTTATGAAATGCATCAAATACCATTGGAGATAATAAAAATAGTCTAGTCAGATTAAATAATGCTATATGCATATTTAATGTACAGAGGAAGTTGCTTAGTAAAAATTCTTAATATCATAACAAACTAACAACTAGACTATTAATCCTCTTAAAAAGAGCACCCAACAAAGATCATATTGTATTACCATACGATTGTCTGGAGTTGGCTCTGGGATAGAAGACTCTGGTATCTGAAGCTCACCAGTACGGATTTTGTATTTTTCGTACTCAAGTAGAGCCTGAATATGTACAAAGAGGCAAGAAAGAAAAATTAGCACAATGAAAATTATAAAATTGCATATCACCGGAATTTACATATAGCACAGGGGTCTTAACTTCCCAAGCTCCTTTGATATAAATTTGCCTTATGTAGATAGCACATCAGCAGTGTTTTGCGGACTTTTAGAATCGAAAATTGATGTTTTTATTATAATATATGGGTTTCAGAGATGTTTAATTAGGATGGTTACAACAGGGCAATATCAAGGGCAAAACAGCCAAACCATGAAAAAAATAATAACAAAAATAATTGCATGGCATGCCCGCAATGGCGACAAACTTACAATATAAAAGCAATGAGTCTACTGACTAATTGAGAAGTCTTCAATATTATTCATTACCTTCTCATAGAAAATGCGAAATGACCAAGATACTGTAGTACATGTCCTGCCATAGAATAATAATCACATCAACAAATCATTCAGATAAAGGACATAATAGTAAATATGACTGCATTTTAAAGACTTTTGAATAAGGTTCCCAATATTTATGAAGGTGGCTTTTGAGAATCCACATTGAGCACCACTTGAGATTTTAAAAGGTGACAGCATAAGTTGGCATCTTCTGCCTTACCAACATTCTAGAAACAAAATGCACAGGAAAAGAAGATGATAGCATGAGACTATAGCAGATAAGAGGTACTTGATACATGTGCATTCAATGATTGTAAGACAAGATATTTTCTCTTTTCTTTTCATTTGTTTATGAAGGATTAAGACATGTCTGACTGGTCTGTTGCTCTTTGGAGGTATATGACTTCATCTGCAAATCAAAGGCCTAAATAGCTAGGAATGTAATGGTGGTATTAAAAAGCATCTTGTAGCAACTCGTTCTAGAATCCTATTATATATGGAATCACCAATATTGATACCAAACACATAGATTAAAAAGCAACCATTGCAATTGGATAAATGCATTGCTCATAATGACAGAGTCAAAAATACATAGGCATCTTAATCAACTCCTTCCATGAAACATATTTCAACATGGCCTACAAAAATTAAATATTTTGCAACAGACCCAGCTACCATTAATGCAACCTCCCCTTGCAAAGTCCTGAAATTTTCTGTAGTACTTAAAAAGGATACTTGGATACTTTGTGGTGCTCATAATATGTCACTCCAAAGAAATTTGGAAGTTTCAGGTTTTATAAGGGCATATGTGAAATTGTTGTTATTTATGGATGCAAGACAGTTATCTGCTCCCAAAAAGAAATACAGTGCTTACTTTGGAGGCCTGAATGACTCACCAACCTGGCGCCATAGTTTACATGATGTCACCTGTAACAGAATTTGCATTAAAACTATAGTCAAAAGCTTTACTCAATCAGTATTGTATTATAAATTAATCATTTATCTGTTTTGGATTTAAATAGGGGAAGAAAACAGAATTTGTTTGGCCTTAACTTGAATCAGAAATAAATTTTTGAGCAGTTAACCAACATCATAGACAGAAATTGCATTACATCTAAGGAAACAGATTAAGGGTGTCATTTCAATCATAATAAACGTTAAATAGGTTTATCAATTTAACTTTCAGTAATTTGCAAGAATTTAGTCTTGACTTAGGAAATTTGATTAATTCAAACTGGCAAGATAAAACAAATAAGAAGTTCAAATTAAAATTCAAATAACGACCTCGGTTACAATCTTAAAGATTATGTTACTGATGCAAATGGGCAATTTTCAAAAGTTTGTTTCCCAAAATCATCTCTATAAAAAATGAATATTTTTTTCTACTGCAGGTGGATCTTCCAACAGAACTCTACTATGTATCAGACCGTCAAAGCATTTTCATTACCAACTTAACAGGTGTGGTTGCTGAGGGAACACAAAAAAGAATTCAAAATTGTGATAGTAAATACAAACCGTCTCATAACCTCCCAATTTAATAACTTGCCTCCATAACCTGTTTCATGAAAACTCTTAATATTTAAAAGAAAAGAAAAGAAAAAGATAGCAACTGATTATCATAAAACTGCAAGAACTACAATGGGATAATGCCTAGCATTCCCAACAAAACATACCATGTCAGATACACCTTGGAAAAATAAAAGTATTAATTACACTGCGTAGAATGGCCATTCATTACATTAAAACATCCCCAAACACCTTTCCAACACCATTTTATTTTCTCTTATAAATTGACAAAGGTAAATTACATGGGTCTTAGGTTATTTCAGGCTTTTTTTTTTGGGGGTGGGGGTGGAGGGAGGGGGGGCATAGGACAGTAATTTCAGGTTTCTTGTGGGTGAAAAATATACTGTGAAGAGAATAAAGGATGAAGCTCTGATTCAAAAATCATGTGGATAACTACCAGTACAGATGTGCTACCAAGTAAATGTTGAACAGTACCAGTAAGTACCAGCTGATCTAGGTTTATTTTTATTTTCTGGGTTGGTACAGTGTTTACTTGATTTTTTTTGGGTTAAGCTTGGAACAAGCCTTAAAACTCAGGAATGAAAAAAACATAAATCAATACTTACTTGAGGCAATTCAAACCCTTGCCGTAAAATTTGGGAGGCTTATACTCCAAGTTGTGCTCTATATGGAACCTCTCCAGTTCTTGCATAAAAGCAGCCTGTTCGTCCTCATCACCCGAATCCTCTCCGTCCAGAAACAAATCTGAACCTGGACCAGCAGCTGAGATTGGATCATCAAAGGGCACAATCGTCCCCTCCAATTTCACCTCTCTGACTTCTTTAACCTCCTCACTGCTTTCTTCCTCTCTCTCTTCATCCATGCCATCACTACCGTTCTCCATTTTTGTGACCCTTTCAATCTCTCCATCACTGGCCTTGTCTTTTTCAGTACCTGTATTTTGAATCGGTACAGTGTCCAGGAAGTCCTCAGCCAAAGGACGCGGTTCTGCAGGAGTTTCAGTAAGTGTCTCCGCTGGTAACTGAGAGATCTCGTCGTTTGTCTCTTCATCTTGAGAAAGGTCGTGCTCGTTAGTCCCACTCATGGCGACAAAATGTCGGATGGAAGGAGGAAAATCTAGTTTAACGTACGAAACCTCGTCTCTTCCAAGGCTTAAGGGATAAACCAGCTCAAAACCGGGTACTTGTAAGAAAACCCTAGATTTTCAGTTAAAAGGAAGGAAAAAAACTTAGCTTCGACGAAACTAGGCAAATGCTGCATTTGAGTTGGAAGCAGGAGCGAAACACTAGTTTTGAGCGGAGAAGAGGAGCAGCAGCTGAGTGAGCTCTGTGGGGGAGAAACAGAGGTGGGTTAGGGTTTCGTCAAGTCTCAACCGGGCTGAGAAATTTTGGTTTTGCGTCTTTTGTCCCGATTTTTGCATCAGGTGTGGGTTTTTTTGGGAGGGAAGAGAGCAAAAAGAGGGCAAAGAGAGAGTCCGCATCCTCTACATTAGCGCACCGTTTTGGTTTATCTTACGACCATCCCATCTGAATATAGGACAATCCAGCCCCTTCCTGTAATGCAGGCGTCTTTTAATATTGATGTGGAGATAAATTGGACGGTCCAGATCTAAAGTTCAAATTTGTGTTAACTCGGAGAAAATGAATGGGATATAGAATGGACCGCCTCGGTTTGCGAGCAGTTCTGTGTCCTTTCCTGTAACGGGAACTCTTTGGTTCGTTCTGGTATTTGACTCCTGTAGTCCTGTAGGCTGAACTGGACTTGTCCGGTTCCTTTTCTTTTATTCTTTCTTTTGTGATTTTCCCCCATTGGTTTCGAATTCGTATCCTCTGCATTAACTCAAAATGAAATATTTTGAGTTAATGAATCTCAACCGTCCGATCTGTTTTGAGATTCGTACGGACTAGATCTGCACTAATATTGAAAGACCCCTATATTATAGGCAGTAGCTGGATTGGCTCCGTTTAAAATCGGACGGTTGAGATTCATTAACTCAAAAGATTCTCTTTTGAGTTAATGCAAAGGATACGCGTTCATTGGTTTCTTGGGATTTATCGCGTAGTATTGTTGTAAATGTGACGGCACATTTCATACGTATTTTCCCCTCTAAACGTTGAAATTACATATCGCCCCATCAAAACTTCAAAATTACCTACTTTCCACTCTAAACTTCTAAAACTAACAAATCTACTTATTTTATTGTCTTTTATGTCAAAACTAGTTATAAATTTATAAACATCTATTTTATTCTTTATTAAAAGCTTAAAAAAATTGTAACTTGTTTAAGAAAAATGTCGGTCTTATATTTGATCGGTTTTCGAGGCAAAATAGATATTTTATAAATGATAAAGGGTATGATAGCTATCCGGTTTCGAGGGCAAAATGGATATTTTATAAAGGGAAGGTATAATTATTGTCTCATAAGACTGATATTTTTCTTCAACAAGCTACAAATTTTGTTATGTTTTTAATAAAGGGTAAAATTGATATTTTATAAATTTAAAATGAGTTTTAATATAAAAGACAATAAAATGGGTACATTTGTGAGTTTTGAAAGTTTAGAGGGCGAATACGTAATTTTAAAATTTAGGAGAAAAATACTTAAATTTGAAGTTTCTAAGGGGTATACATGAAATTCCCCCTATATTATATAACCTAATTAATTAAGCTACAAATTTGTAAGTAATATATTGGATTGGCTTAAAATATTGAATTATAAATCACTGAAACTTATCTACATAACGAGTAATGAGTTTACATACAAATTGTATAAATTTTTAAATTCATTAAATATATAGTCAAATAGTAAAAAATGATAAACTATAAATGTACTAAAATTAATTTATAAATATTATTCTATCAACTACTTATTTTTATATTGAATTAATTTGAAAGTTTATAAATTTTACATATAGATTCATTTTTAGCAAAGTGGATCATTCTTAATAATTTAGATTAGTCGTTTAAAATTAATCTAATAAATTGTATAGTTAGGCTCACAAGAGGTTGGTGAGCTTAAAATCACCTTGTATCTACTTAGGTTGGAGGTTAAACCACTTAACTATTTAATATTCACAGAATATTACTTCTTTCAAATTTCGAATCTACGACCTTCCATACAAAGAGCGTTGTATTTGCCACTAAACCAAAAACTAATTCTACTCGTATAATTTATATAATTTGTATGAACATAACTAAGATTGTTAATATTTTATCCAATCCGAAACGGGTCAACCCGTAATGACAAAACACGGAATTAGAGGAAGCAGGCTTGTAATTTTTCAATTTATGTAATATACCTGTTATATGTTTTCTTCGAGGTGAATTCTTGTAAGGTCAGCTTTAGAAGAGTACACGGAGGAAAGGAAAGAAGAAAATATTGTGCGAAGGTCACGACATTGCTAGATCATATCTGATCGAGCTTATGTACTTGCTCTAAAAGGAGGGAATCGAAGAGGAAGCGGAGGGTATGCGATACTGTGCGGAGGAGAAGAGAGAAGAGCATTGCGTGAAGTTTTGACGAAATCTATTACTTCCGATTTGGACTGTAAATTCACTGTTTGGAGGTTTGCCACTCCTCTTCCTTCTCTTTAATCTGGTCTTATAGAAAGACAGATATATAACCAAAAATATATATATAAAAAAAATAGCTTATTCAAAATATGCTAATTAAATTTTTTTTGGCTAGTATGACATCATTTCAGTCTATATATCACCAACTCCAAAACTTATAGAATCGACTTCAAACGACAAATTTATTCAAACCGGTCTACTTCATTAGCTGTGTGTTTATATGAAAAAGTTATTATTTTTGGAGTTTATTTAGTATCAAGTCAAGCTGTCAGGTGTGAGAATGTCTGAGTTAATTTTAACATATTCATTCAATATTTTACCGCTCAACTTGATACTAAAATAATTTAAAAATAAAATTTTATATATAAACGCATCCTTCGTAAAATAAATTGATTTGAATGACTATTACTAATTGTTTGAAGTCTATCTAGTAAATTTTGAAATTAACTTGACACGACACACAGATGCCGTAATAGCTGACTCATAAAAAAACTCAATTAAGTTGTAATGCTCACTGGAGGTACAAAACAAACACGAATAGAAAAATAAAGGATCAAAATACTCCGTGGTTCGTACGCGGTGCATTTACACAAGCCAAACAAGAAAATTGATAACAAAAATGTTAAAATAAGTATTAATCAATGGGATCCGCCTCCACAGCGGAGAGCATGACCTGTTATTTAAATCCTCAGTCGATTATTTGTATTAAGATTTATGAATTAAAAAATTCAACAGATAAAATTAAAATAATAATAGAATTCTACTCTTCTATCAGAAAAGCAGCGGAGTCGGTTCCTAATTGACAACTCAAAAAGAGCAAAACTATTGAATAGGGAATAGGGAACTGTGTATAATCAAACCCAACTGTTGCCGACAATCAGTGAGGCATAAGACCACTGTATCACTTAATTCATTTGAGGACGTTTGAATGAATTAAGATATAGAACAAGAACAGAAATAATTTTAAAATTGAAAATAATAACTAATTTAATATTTTGTTGAATTAGTAAAACAATAAGAAAACTTACAAAAACAAACAATAAATAATCTATATTTACTAATTCAAATACACTCAAACAAAAAATAATAGCTCGAAAGAGTACTAATTTCCGCCATTCAAACTCACCAAAATAATTCCAGTAGAGTTAGGTTGACCGTGACCTTACGGTCAAAAAATCTTGAATCGTGAACGGTCATGTCAGATCTGGCTTGTATAAGGAAAAAAATACTAAAATAAAAATGATCTAATCCACATATCGTTAGTGAATAACGTATTAAACAAAGTTATCATTTAATCTTTTATTAAAAAATAAAAATTATCATTTCATCTTTTATTAAAAAATAAATAAATATAATATATATCAGAAAAATATTCATTTTTTTAAATAATCAGTCCAAAAGCAAATAGATTATACTTTAATATTTCACAACCTCAATAATGTTCGCAACTATTCTAGTATTAAATATGACCTAAGGAATGCATGACATTACACCTAATGATTTAATAAGATTAAATTTCATAATTCTAAAACATTGTATCCTTTTTTACTGAATACCTTTTATAGTCTCATCCAACAATAATTGAGCCTTTACGGGTTAAACGTTCAAGGAGGATAGTCATAGTTGGATAGAAAAAAAACAATAGGATAGTTGATTATCTAAAAATTAAGAGTATGATTCATGAAAACAATTCCAATCGCAGCATGACCCAAATCCAATATAAAAGTATTATTTTTTATATTTTATTTCTTTTATATTAGTATAGTATTTTTCATGTCATGTCAAAAATGTGTAGCTTCATATAATTTGTGTAACATAATTTGACCATATTCCATATATTTTAGGATGAGAATTTGCTTCTATATATTCTTGAGAATAGGAAGATCCTCCATTTAGAGAGAGAAAAAAAGAGAAGGAAAGAGACAGAGAGTGCTTACGGATTTCATCTAAAAATAAAAGAGAGAAAGAGAGAGTAGGAGAGAGATAGAGATAGAAATTCGCATCCTTTGAGATATCTCATGTTTTGCGTGACTTCTTGAAAAATCTCAACTGTTCAAATACATTTTGCATGAATCTCAAAGCTCAAAATATATTGCCTTTGCTATATCCCCGATAGGCACTGGACACGTCGGTCATGCAAAATATGAGATATCTTAGAGGATTCGCACTCGAGAGAGGGAGGAGGGTCCTTAAGCAGATTTTGTTCTCATATTCCATATCTACTTTTGAAATAACAATAACATGTCATTCTGATTCCAACCAATTTCTTGAGAATAACAGCAGATTTATTTCCATCATAACATCAAAATGCACCTTACCCCCTTTTGAAGAAAGCGCTGATGGCCATTGAAGTTTTAGTGGAAAGCTTTCTTGGAAATCAAGTCGTAAAGACAAGAGCTTATGACAAAGCAAGTAGAAGAAGAACATACTCTCTTCCATCTTCCCCGCACCACACATTCAGGGCCTGTTTGGCTGCATTTCCGCGTGTTACTGTTCACGCGGGAAAAAAAAAAAAATTCAGTTCAACTGAATTTTTTTTTCCCGCGTGAATAATAACCCGCTGTTTACTATTCACCCGTTCCTGTGCCCATTTCCGTTCCCGGGCTGCAGCCGAACAGACCCTTAGAGTTCTCTCCGCCGAACTAATTTTAAAGTGAGTCTATTTGAAACTTTTACCCTTTCCAGTTCTTTCACAGTTTTGAGCATAGTTTGTTGCTCCTTTAATTACGGATATTATTATTATTTTTTTTTCTGAATATCTTTTATAATCACATCCAATAATAATTGGGTCTTTACTCTTTACTCTTTACGGGTTAACTTAAATGCCCAAAAAAGAGTAATTAATAAAGAAGGCACAGACCCAATTAACAAATGAATTCGCTCCTAAAAAAACAAACAGAATATTTATGTTTGGATCTGGACCGTCCAATAAGAATCCGGACGACTATTAAAGCGGATCCGTCCATTCCACCTCAGTCCGGATCCAAACAGACGGCCGTGATCCAAATAACATTTTTCTTACAAAATCAGATCCTCCCGGTCTTCTACCCTTTTCAGTTCCTCGAAAGAGGAGACTCCATTCTCTCTCACCCCCCCAATTCTTGCGACGCACAGCACATCTCCAGTCCTTACCGTCAATGGAGGACTACCCGGAGGAGCTCCGCACGCCTCCAGTAGCGCTGGTTTGTCTCGCCGGTTGTCCTGAGCTTCACCACGCCATCTCTGCCTTCCTTCACTCTGAGCAACCTCCGATCAACACTCTCGCCTTACCTGATTTCTCCAAAGCTTCTGTTTTGGCGCGTAAGAAGAGCAGGGATCCACTTTCTCCGCCCACTCCCGCCCCGCCATCTGGCATTCTTAAGCGTGATTGGCTGCTCAAGCACCGCACGCGGGTTCCAGCAGTGGTAGCGGCGCTGTTTCGTGCAGATCAGATTTCAGGTGATCCTGCGCAGTGGCTTCAGGCTTGCACAGATCTAGAAAACTTGAAGTCAGTTTTAATTTTGTTTCCATTTTCAATTTAATTTATTTTAGTTGACTGATTGAACGTGGAGTGCATCTCTGAAACTTAGATGCTTCAGGTCATGACATATTGTTCTAATGCGATTCTTGGTTGAAACAGATCAGTGGTTCATGGAAGGAGTACACGATTAGTTGTTGTTCTAGTGCATACACAAGAAACTGGTGAGTTCTTACTTCTAACTTATGAATTGAGTATTTTAGGATGCTGATTTACATGTAAGACCTCATAATGATACTGTAGTAACAAGCTTAATTTTATTCAAATGATGTACTTCTGGTACAATGTATGTGAGTGCAGCTTTTTGCAGAACAGTATGGTGTGCAAAAGTTATAATACTTGGAAGACATTTGTATGAAATAGTCAGAATGGTGAACCATATGCAAAAATGGTATGGAATGGATGATAAATGCCTGAATTAACCAAAATAGGTTGTTCAATTGAATTCATACCTGGATTAAGCCTAAACCAAGAGCTATATTTTGCAAAAAACTACACTAACAGATTTGTTTTTTTTTTTTTTATAATTTTATTGGGACAACTAACCCCAGATTCCTGTAAGTAGTCCTAGCCTCAACTAACTTTCATCATACAAATTAGGTCTAAGAAATCTATTGACAAAAAATTCAAATGATCTTGTGGCCTTGCACACTTGTTTTCTTAATTTTACCTTAGATTCTTAGAAAACTAAAGCTTAGTTGAGACAGAGAGAAAATTGGCAGGAATTTAGTGATATGCACTAATGTATCTTTACAGCAACACTAAAAGATCATGTTCAGCGTGCAAGTTCCTTAATCTCAATAATGCTCAGTGTTATTTAAAAGTATAAAAAATACATGGTGCTTTTGCTATATGTATCGAGTGTAATTTTCAATTATTTGTATGTGACAATTTCCTCTCTTGTCAGAGGAGCCGAGTGAGGATCTGATGATTGCTTTGAGGAAACGAGCTGAAATTGAACCCAAACATCTTGTCACTTTTGTTCAAAATGATGCCTCTGACTTGAGACAATCTCTCAACAAGTAAGTGATTTATACTTAGGGATAGCTGGTGTTGGCTAAAACATGGGCCGATTTTAATTTTACTCTTGGTTATTTATGTATTTGTGTATTTTTTTTTTCTGTTTACTTATGTACCAAATACTGTCTGATTTATGTTTAATTATTTAGACTTGCGAGTCTTTTTTCGGAGCTTTGTTTGATGTACTATAAGGAAGAGGGCCGTAGAATAAGAAGCATCATTGAAAAGAAGAGTTCTCCTTATTCTGAATTGAATATTCGCTATTGCTTCAAGGTAACTCTTCTCTCTCTCTCTCTGCACTTCAGTCTGTCTGTTTGTTTGCATTGATCATGTTTGTAAGTACTTGGGCTATAATTGCACGTGTAACAGTTGAGCTCAGTTTTTTTATTAGATAATTGGTAATATAGTTCAAGTGATCTTATTCCATTCAATTAACATCATTTCCAATCATTTTCCAGATAGCCATCTATGCCGAATTTAGGAGGGATTGGAATGAAGCACTGAAATTCTACGAGGAAGCATACCGTGTTTTACGGGAAGTGAGTTCCAATCCTCCATCTTTATATTAGATTGCTGTAGTATTTTGATTTGTTTGAAGTAGCAATAATGAAGGTGCTGAATAATATTAATAAAAATATCGTGAATTTCTTGTAGCGGGATCAAGCATTTTTGGAATTTATACTTTTTGTTACTGGTTTAAACATTACATTAATAATTTATACCTGTTGTGTAATTCTAGTTCAGCAAGATCTGGTTTAATCACCATTGTCCTGGTTGATTGATTTTGGCAAATCCAATGTTAATAAACTATCTCGGTTCTTCTTCTAAACAGAATAGAAAAATAGGTGAGTTAACGTGCACATGTGAGTAAAACTGGAAAACAAAATGAATATAAAGCTGGCTTGAAACAATTTGATTCCTATAGGTAACCATGTAACTCATTTGACAGCTAGCTGACCTGATGATGCGATATTGTAATACTTGTTATCTTAATGCTTAACCAGTCTAATACAAACCTCATCTTCTTTTGTAAATTAAACAATAAAAGGTAATCAAAATCATGAAAATGACAAACAAATTAACATCATTTAATTCCTCTACTATTTGCATGGCCCTGATACTTGCTGGCTTGCCTGATTCATATATGACACTCCTTTTTTCTAACACTTCTCTTCTTCTATTTCCATGTTTTTCCTCTTTTATAGATGACAAATACCTCAACTCGATTACCTCCTATACAACGTTTGGTCGAAATAAAAACTATAGCCGAGCAGCTTCACTTTAAAATATCAACACTTTTGCTCCATGGCAGTAAAATAATGGAGGCAGTGGCACGGTTTCTTAAACACATAAAAACCTACAAAAGACTGGTGGGCCCCTCTGAAGTGGATTTCGTGCACTGGGAGTGGTTCAGCCGGCAATACCTTGTTTTTGCCGAGTTATTAGAGACGACAGCTGCTGGCCCACCAAGTTCACTCTCTCCTCGGTTTGGAACTGCTGAGAGCCCCTTCTCTGAGTGGGAGTTTCAACCGGCTTATTATTATCAGGTTGGTCCCTCTGACCCTCCCTATCTCTCTCTCTTCGCCTCTGTTGATCTAGTCCTATGGTTGACGAATTAGTTGAAGGGCAGAAAGGTCATTATGCATGATAAAAATTAAGATCTTAAGTTAGTTTCTACTGGAGTCAAACATGACAGAATGTGGGGTTTCACCTTTGAAGGAGATAGAATGTAAAACTGCCTTCTATCTTAGAACAAGGGAGGAGGGGTGGGGGGGGGTTAGAAGTTGCATTCCGTTCCATATAGTTGGTGGTTCTTATTTTTGTTTCCATTTTGTTGTGTATGGCAGTTAGCAGCCAATTACATGAGAGAAAAGAGATCTTGTTTGGAAAGGTCATCATTATCCAAGACAGATCTACAGACTAAGATAACAGAGGCTCCTGAATCGGTGATGCCATCAATTTATATAGGCCAATCAGCACGTCTGGTTGAGGAAGGCGATATAGTGACATCTTTACCGTTAGTATCTCACTCTATCAGTTTTTGTTGTCTTTCTTTTTGGGGTATTTTATTCCTGAAAATTTAAATGGATTGTGCAAGTCGGTCACTTAACATTGTTATAGTTCCCCTCGTTATACTTATTCCTGAAAATTTAATGCATTGTAAGCTGTCCAAGCATTATTTTAGTAGGATATGTAATTAGAAGAACACACCAAATATGAAGTGAGAAGCTACCCTTGCACCCAATATTGTACATACCAGTGGTACCAGAACAGCCAGGTTTGTTCTTGCACTTGCAGACAGCACTTTCTATGTAGTATTTTTATTTCAGGCCTATTAGGCTAAGCAGGGTGATTTGATCTTAACAGCACCATTAAGGGTTAATTAGTGTAAAATTAGATTAATATGCAAGGTCAAATAGCAAAGTTTGTTTTTTTTGCTTCAAATTGCCCAATTAGGGCCTCAGTACTATTACTCAGGCCAAGGAGATTGGTTTCTGATGTTTTACAACTGTTCATGCAGTCTCTCTGATGCAGAATACGTGGCATATACGCTGGCCGAGGCAGAGCGGTTCCAAGACTGTTATGAAATAATAGCTCTTTACAAAAGGGCTCAAGAATCCTTCTCCTCCCATGGGTCCCAACGTATGGCATGCCTCTGTACCATTGGAATGGCCCGCGAGTACCATGCTTCAGACGAGTTCGCAAACTCCAAGCAACTCTTTGACACTGTTGCAGCACTGTACCGCCGCGAGGGTTGGGCGCTTCTTCTCTGGGAAGTTTTGGGATACCTGAGGGATTGTGCCAGCAGATTAGGGTTGACGAAAGATTATATTGCATATTCCCTTGAGATAGCTGCATTGCCAGTTATGTTGACTGGTTCTGAGAAAACTACTGACTATGGGCCCGCAGGCCCAGCCACTTTGGCGAGGAGAGAGGAGATACAGAGGGAGGTGCTATATTTTGAGGTAGAAACCGAACCTGTTGGCTTGGACATTGACCCGGTAAGCCCATTGAGATCTGTGCTGCTTGTTGCTGTAGCTTTTGTTGAGCAGTCAGTCAAGCCTGGTTTGGATGCCTTGATAACCGTGTCGCTCCTTTCACAACTGCCATTGCCATGCAAGCTTGACTTACTGGAAGTTGAGTTCAACCAACCTGCTTGCAATTTTAGCATGTCAGAACTGTTTGAGGTGTCAACCAATAAATGGCTACGGCTAACACGTGAGGTTAAATCAGGTAGAGAATGACACACTTTGATTTGTAAAATTTCTCTAAGGTTTCTTGTTTCATTGGGTTAGTTCAGTGAAGAATACCTTGTTTTGATTCCTTTCTTGCAAAGTCGAAATTATATTTATTTTCTCCTTTCAAATTGCTTTATGCAGGGCAAAGCGGTAAGCTTGAATGCTTGTCAGTAAAAGCTAAAATAAATAACAATCTCATCATTTTCTGTCGGGCGGAAAGCCCAGCTTTGATGGAGGATCTTGCTATGTGGAAGTATGAGAACCAGCCTGAGACCTATCCGACCCTTGACCCGGCACTTTCCTTATCTGGCCAGAAATCTATACAGGTTGAGGAACCCAACCCATTAGTAGACCTCACAGTCACCTCCACTGGCCCTGCCTTAGTAGGAGAGGTTTTCCGAATCCCGGTGCATGTTGTTTCCACTGGGCATGTGATACGTGCTGGTGAATTAAAAATTAATTTAGTAGATGCACGGGGTGGTGGCATGCTAATGAGCCCGAGAGAAACAGATGATTATGATGCACACCATGTGGAGCTACTTGGCATTTCAGGTCTACCTGAAGAGAAGGAAGAAGTTTCAAAGTCTGACCTGCTTGAAGAAACCGAAACTGATGTTATAAAGAAAATTCAATACTCATTTGGGGTTGTGTCAGTACCAGTTCTGAAAGAAGGTGACTCGTGGTCTTGTAACCTTGAGATAAGGTGGCACAGACCCAAATCAGTCATGTTGTATGTCTCGCTCGGGTACAATCCTGGAGATATGGATCAACGAGTTAATGTGCACCGAAGCTTACAAATTGAAGGCAAGGTACCATTTTTGATTAATCACCGTTTTATGATGCCCTTTAGACGTGAGCCCCTTTTGATTTCTAATGTTAGGTCCGTGATCTCTCCTGGTGAAGAACAAAAGGTTTCACTAGCATTAAAAGAAAACAACATTGTAATTATCAGTGCAAAAAATTGCAACGAGGTGCCATTAAACCTGGTCTCGATGAAAGTTTTACCGGAGAGTGGTACGGATTCAATCGAGAAGTTATTTGAGGTACAAGAGATAAGTGGGATTTCTGATAAGCATAATACTCGGTTTGTTCCTGGCGAGGAGTTCAGAGGGGTATTTTCGGTAACCCCACTGGTAGCTAATCCTAACTTCTCTCTAGGTGTGGTTTGTCTTGAGTGGATGAGAGAGAATCAAAACCAAGACCAATTCCAAACTGTGTCAACCAAACACAGCTTGCCTCGTGTCTGTGTGGAAGAGCCGCCACTTGTTGCCTCAATAGAATGCCCCCCATTTGCAATAGTCGGTGCCCCTTTCTCTCTCTATATAAAGGTCAAGAATACCACGAGTTTATTACAAGAGATAAAATATTCACTTGGTGATTCACAAAACTTTGTATTCTGTGGGGCACATGTCCACTCGGCTTCTGTTTTGCCAGGCAAGGAGCACATACTTAGTTACAAATTTGTTGCGTTCACTTCTGGTTCACAACAATTACCCAGAATTACAGTTACGTCCGTCAGATACTCGGCTCAGTTGAACCCTTCTGTTGCAGCTAGTACAATTTTTGTATATCCAACTGAGCCCAAGTTCAGTTTGGAGAAGAATGGAACCCAACTTCTGGTTTGAAAAGAAGTTAGTTTTAGTTTGTATAGATTTTGGTGTGCTACAGACGTTGAATGAAGTTACGGCGTTTTTTTTTCTTTTCTAGCTGCTGTCTTCTGATATTGAAGCGGGTTTTAGTGTAAAATATTTTATCGAGGAACTGCATCGAGTATTTTTTAGTACTCTTCAGTGATGAAAAGGAGGCGAGAGAATATATTAGCTTTTGCATTTTTTATTTTTAATAATCAGTTTTTAATTTGTTAGACTTCTGTCCATGATTTGTTATTTATAAAAAATACTTTGATCCCTTTTTCTTTTCCTAATAGAACAGGTACATAATTGTATTTTGCTTTAATTTTGTATGGGAGTAAAGGAACTTGGATGATAGATTTTGATTTGTATTATACCTACATTTTACCTTAAGAGAAAAAATTAACGAAAGTTTAATCATGTTTTTCTAAAAGGAAGTGCTGAACACCGACCGGCAATTAAAAACTATATTTAACATCTAACTGGTCATTTCGCGAATCAAGCTATACTTTATAATATTACAAGTATGACGCACTAAATCATACTTGGAATCGTAATATGCTGTTCAAGCTAATTATTCCTTATTAATTATCAAAGAGTCTCAGACGCTTGTGGACTACAAACCAAAATACAAGCATACAAAATTATTCCTTTCAGACTTTAGAAAAAAACTAAAATATATATTGAAGAACTCTACAGCTTTTTAGTTGAAGGAAAATATTGGAATAGAAGTTCTTTTCATTTTACAAGTGTTGATGAGATAAATCTCGGGAATTATTTCCCCTGCTGGGATTTATGCTCACATGCTAGAACATACCACAATAAACAACATACAACATAAAAATACAGAAAAAGTTGATTTAAAAAAATTGGCAGGGGCCGCGCGAACGCGTACCCCCTCTGTAACAAATTACGACGTCCACTCTCCCACTTGGGGAGATGGTAGACCAGCACTCCTCCAAAAGTGCAATGGAGGTCACCGATCTAGGCCATGAGTCTTCTTGATCACTCATTGACCCCGTCCAGGTAAGTACTTTTCGGCGCTGCACCTCCCTCCTCTTTTATAGCCTCTCCAGCAGTTCAGGCGCTTTTTAAACTTCTTGTGGGACTAAGCAGCCGCTTGTATAGTAAGATCCGGATGCTACGGCTGCTAAGGAACTGGGCCACTGGAGTTTCACTTTTGGGCCGCTTAACTTTTTATTGGGTCTTCCAATTCAATGCCCATGTTGTGTCAACTGTCAGTCTTCGGTCGGAGTACTGTACTCATCCATTCAAAATCGATAATTTTTTGTGCACGAATCTCAAAACAATTCAATAGTTGGATTTAGAAAAGCACCAATATTAGAGTACTGCTCACATGAGATGAATCGCAGCATATTTGAATCCATCAATTGGATATATATAGAGATAGATTTCCATCCGCCTCAGATTTGAATCCATCAATTGAATATATAGATAGATTTCCAAACTCTGGCAGCTCCTGCCATGACCTTTCAAAAAAGAAAAGAAAAGAATATATAGATAGATTTCCACTCGAACTCCGCCTCCTTTGTTCCTCCTCCTGCCGAGTCCCAATTTATTATATTTCTGCTATTAGAAAAGTGGCTGTTCATGTCGAGGATCGCTCTCAAGTTAGCTCTTTTTTCTTTTCCATCTAATTTTCCTTTATTTTTCTATTTTCTCAAGTAAAGTATTGTCTTTCTTTTTCAACTCCGGAAAGAAAGTTTTGCAGTAATTCCAACTATTGTTATTTCTCCACTGCTAAAAATATTGTGAAAAATATATAAGAGTGGCAAGAAAAGAAAAAATGAGTTGTAACTTGGAGGTACTACTTAAATACTTAATTTTACTCAATTATCCGGTCCCGATTCGATACTGAACTACAACCGATCTGGATCCGACTAATTTAAATAAGATATGGTTTAAATAATATAACCAGTTAAATTATGGGTATGATTACAAAATTAATATTTTAATATCCGATTTGGAACCGATATTGTAATGGATAGAATATGTGTTTAATTTAATTATCCAACCCACAATCAAACCCAACTCAATACCCGTATAAATACCTGATACAATACTAATTATACAATTCTTTATATTTAATAAATATAAAAAACATAGAAAAATAACAATGGAAAGATAATCATATGTATCATTTTTTAGGAAACAAATATTTATTTTAGCGTTAAGCACTAGAAAGATACTGAAAATTTTCTTCTTTTACTATTTGAATGCAAAACAAAAGACAAGGACTAAAATAAATATTAGATAGAGAAAAACGGAAAGAAGAATTGGAATGATCTGATCTAATCAATCAAGAGATTATTTCGATTCCATTAGAAATGAGAATATGGAACGAAAAAAATCATAATATATCATATTATAGATTAGAATAACCGTGAAAAAAAAATCACCATTTTCAATATTTTACTTTTCAAAAAGTTTCTCTCCTCCTCAATTCAAAAAGATATCAAGGAAAAAACTAAAAACTTAAATTTTCCAAATGCTTGTGACATGTATTATAATATGGCCATTCCAAATGTTGAATACAAACCCGCCACAGTAAAACCAAATCATCAAAATTAGTTGCTTAAAATACTAATCGATTCATTCCTTGGTTCTTGAGAAAATATATTGAAAGAACAGATCCAGGTCATGGGCTCTGGCCCACTCTCTTTCTTTACTTCATGTCGCTTCGCCGTACTCCCTCTCTCTCATACGCCTCTGCATGCCATAGGCTAATATAGTTGCAATTTCGCACAAATTCAGGCTAGCAGGAAAAATTGCTCTGATTACTGGTGCAGCCAGTGGAATCGGCAAAGCAACTGCCATCAAATTCATAGAAAATGGTGCAAAAGTTCTCCTTGCAGATGTGCAAGATCATTTAGGCAAATCAATTGCAAATGATCTTGGCCCAAATGCCATCTTTATTCACTGTGATGTCACTAATGAGGATGAAATCTCCAGCGCTGTTGATCATGTTGTGGACCGGTATGGACGGCTTGATGTAATGTATAACAATGCTGGCATTGTTGGGACATTGGCACCAACAATAACTGATTTGGAGCTTGTGGGATTTGACCGAACCATGGCAGTTAATGTCCGTTCGATGGTTGCTGGGATCAAGCATGCTTCTCGCATAATGATCCCGTGCCAAGCTGGAAGTATCATTTGCACAGCCAGCACAGCAGGTTAGTTGTATTTGGAATTCTCTTAATTAATTGGTTGTATTAGAATAGCTAGTTGGTACTTGGTAGGGCAAAGTGATCACAATAAGTAAATAATTGATCATTTTTTGATTGATTATTTATTGGGTGTTTTCTCATTGAAATTTTGCAGTAATTACTGGGTACCTCGTATACTAAGTAGTATCTACTTGATTTTAGGTAGCACCGTAGCTACCAGTACAGTGATCTTTGGGCCTGATCGGACCCACAGTATCGTAATCTTATGCATACTTATATTGAAATCTGGTATGCCACAGTAAGACAAATTAGCATAGAACATGAGGTATGATTCGTCAGAAAGAAGTCATATTTTCTCAGTGTAACTACAAAAAAATTTAAAAGTAATTTGTAGACTGATCAATTTAACGTCAATAGGTTTGCTCGGAGGCTTAGCACCCCATGACTATGCAGTGTCAAAGGCTGCTGTAATGGGCTTGGTAAAATCAACAGCAGCAGAACTAAGCCAACATGGTATTCGAGTGAATTGCATAGCACCGCATGCAACACTGACGTCATTGGGTGTAAACTACTTCAAGAAGCTTTTGAATATTGATGATGAGAAAATAATTGCTGAGATGATATACAATATGTGGGAATTCAAGGGGGCCAGATGTGACGCAGCTGATATTGCTGACGCGGCTGTCTACCTGGCTTCAGATGATGCGAAATATATCAGTGGGCATAACCTTGTGGTGGATGGTGGTTTTACCTCTTTCAAAAGGTTGAATTTTTCTCCACCTTGATTCTCTTTCTTTGGGTACTTTGAGAAGTTGGCAAGTTTGTTGTTTATTTGAACTTCTTATTGAATATATACTTCCTGCTCAAGTTTATCAGTACTTCTTTACTTAAAAGAAAAATATAAAACTCTTATGCTGTTGTGTTTCTCAGAAGTTCTTGAAGGACAATGTCTATAGGAATTCCACCATATGAATTAGATTGTGAAATTTAGATTTTTGTTGGCAAAATCTAAAGAAACTGTTGCGGTGCTATTGAAAATAATTTAGACAGAAGTTAATTGGAGAATTTGTGCTCCTTATATAAATCACAAACCAAAATATTTCCATCTAATAATTATCTAGAATTATGTGATTATGTCAACTATAGAAATCCAGAGGGGGTGGGGTTTAATGGCAGAGACAGTCGGAAAATAAAATTCAGATACAATTTAGAGAGCCGGAAAAAAAAAATTCAGATCCAATGAGATTATGATCCAAATAATGACTCCAATGATCTCCATACCCTTAACTTCATTTTTAAAGTTCAAACAATTGATGTGGACCACTCAACATGATCTCCATATAAATATGTGCTTGGAGACCAAATTTTATATTTTTGGAAATTCTTTATTATTTTTTAAGATAGGTACAAAAAAAATCACTGTATAAACAAATAAAATTGCCTTTAATATTTCCATAATTTTCATTAATATCCAAAAATAAATATAAATCGTCAAATATGTCCACGAAAGGTAGATAATTTTAAAAATACCCAAACCGGCTAATTATTAGCTGGTTCTTATTTTTCTTAAAAACCGACTAATAAGACTAATTTTTTTGAGATAGTTGTACTAATTGTCGAGGTTATATTAAAACTAATTTTTTTATATTATTTGTTGTATATGCATTGACTAATTAGTAAATATCAAGTTTTGAGAATGTCCGATGGGTAATAAATGACTTCATTTAAGCACATAAATGTAGCCAATACTATATAATTTGATTTATTAGAAGGAAAAATTTGTTTTATGCCACTTTAAAACTTCAAAATTAGAAAATTGCCACTCCAAAATAGAAAATTAATTTTTTGCCACTCTAAAATCATGAAATTTATGAATTTGTCCTCATTATACATTTATTATACAAATTTGATTAAAATTAGACTGAAATCTATTGTATAAAAATTGTATTTTCGTATTTCCTAAAATACCCCTCAATTCAACCCTTCTTCTTTCTCCTGTGCCATTCTTCTTTCACACCAGATGCCATGGCGAGGCCTCATCCCTTCTCCTCTCCCGAGCTCATCCTTTTGCCTGTCACTGATCCCTTATTCCCTCTCTATTTCCTTCTCTTATCCCAGCCTCGATCAAACTTCCCAGGGGATCCAGTACCAAGGCCAAGCCGGTTTCTTTAACGACAGCATCCACCTCACCTCAGCCCAGCCGGATGGTTTCTTTAACGACAGCGTCCACCTCACCTCAGCCCAGCCAGATTCCTTCGGCCGGGCTGTGTACTACCAGTCGGTACCGATTTGGGACTCTCTGACAAGCAATGTCACCGATTTCACCACATCCTTCTCTTTCATCATCGATGAATCTGACGATTCAGACGGTCTTGCTTTCTTTCTCGCGCTGTACCTGTCGGTGGCTCCCATCAAGTCGGACGGAACCTACCTAGCCTTGTTTAACAGTTCGCTTGACACCATTCAACCTAGAAAGATCACAAAGAAAAATCAAAGTCGTATACTGTCCAATCTGTATACCCTTTTTAACATTGATTTATTAAATTTATTAATTTGTATAGAAGAAGAACTGAAAAGTAATGTGTTTTATGTTGAATATGATATATATTACAATTTTTAGGCAAAAGGATGAGCTCGGGAGAGGAGAAGGGATGAGGCCTCGCCATGGCATCTGGTGTGAAAGAAGAATGGCACAGGAGAAAGAAGAAGGGTTGAACTGAGGGGTATTTTAGGAAATACGAAAATACAATTTTTATACAATAGATTTCAGTCTAATTTTAATCAAATTTGTATAATAAATGTATAATGAGGGCAAATTCACAAATTTTATGATTTTAGGGTGGCAAAAAACTAATTTTCTATTTTGGAGTGGCAATTTTCTAATTTTGAAGTTTTAGAGTGGCATAAAACCAATTTTCCCTTTATTAGAAAGACTGTCAATATTTATATTTGATTTATTTGAAATTCATATTACATATCTTTCAAACGGATATTTATTAGTGCTCTAACAAATTCGATATGTGGCTTTCTGTTATAATGCATTTGTATTAATTGTTTTAGTCATTTTTCTCAATTTTAAAACACCTGCATGTTGTACATGTATTAATTTAAGACATCTCTCGTAAACAACCGAAGTTTGGATAATGAATAAAGCAAGAGAGACGATATCTTCACTGAGAATGCATAAAACGACGACGAAACTTCAAATGATAATAAAACGACGCTCGAGTGTCTGATTTCAGCAAGTGAGTACTTTTCATAAAGCTTGCGAAAATACGCATTGCGTCACTGACAGCTATGCTGTTTTTCAAATTCAGAATTGCCAAAAAAAAGGGAAAAACTTCAAAACTTGAGTTGAAGTTTCTGATTAAGATTTTCATTTTTATTTTTCGATCTAAGTAGCTCGGTAAATTGGTTATATAATGAACTTGTAGAATACCAACTTTTACTATTTTTGAATTTTTTTACTTTTTTTTATGATTTATGAAAGATGACACAAAATGACTTAAAAATATATATATTTTTTTGTGAAAAGTATATTGTCTCGGTAGTCTTTTCCATATAATATTTATTTCAAATAAATCAAATATAAAAATTGACAGTCTTTCTAATAAATCAAGTTATATAGTATTGGACATTCTGGAAGCTTAAATGAAGTCATTTATTACCTATCGGATATTCTCGAAACTTGATATTTACTTAATTAGTTAATGCATGTACAGCAAATAATATAAAAAAAATGTAGTCTTAATATAAACTCAACAATTAATATAACTATCTAAAAAAAAAAAATCAAGAACCGGCCAATAACTGGCCGGTTTTTAAAAAAAAAATAAGAACCACCCAATAATTGACTGATTTGGATATTTTTAAAATTATCTACCTTTCATGGTTGACAATTTATATTTAATTTTGGATATTAATAAAAATCACGGTTAATATTTATCCTTTTCGTAGATGCATTGAATGAGATTAAATGAGCGCATAAATCAAAATACCCAAAGCGAGGTGTTTAATTTTATGAACAGATTTCCAAGAGCAATTAGCAATTATACCAGAACACAGAATTCAGCTCTCTATAAATCTCCTAGCTGGTACAGTAAGCCTGCTGGTACTGAATTCCAAATGTATACCGGTAAGTTTTATAAAATCAACTACAATCAATTACCAGGCTTAAATTAATTGAATCAGTGCTTAATATCAATGCACTTAACAGAGTTTGATATTAGTGTTACATATATTTTAATTGTAAACAGAAAAAATCCCAATAAATTGATTGAATCATCAAATTTCAATCGTAATAAATTCATTCGTTAATTTCGTCAAAATTTATAAAATAATCTCAAAACGTTATTTGTAGTAGTACTGTATTGCAATACTCATATCTTCTTTCACAATTCAAACTCCAAAACAAGACAAACCAGGGGCGACCTTTTGATTTGTTCTTCATCTGTCCCAAACCGTTGGAAGAGATAACCTAAAACTGTTTTCGCCACAAATAATTGGAAAATCCCATCTTTTATTATGATCCCATTTTGGATAGCTTGCAAAAAGAAATCGTTTGAACTCCATAACAACAATTATCAGACCAAAAGAAATAGTCTAAAATACATAATTTCTTATTTCTATGTCTTAGAAGTTTTTCTTTATACCTATTTTTAGATAATTATTTTTTTTGTTTTATTTCGAACCGAATTAGTCTTTAAAATGACAGGATGTATCTTTTAAAAATTAACTAAGAATAGGAAACTGATTTTCTCGATTGTGTGTTCCTAAAATTCCGTCTGTGTTTCTGGTTTTGGTGAATTGCTGATTTTGAAGGATTCCCGGAAGAATGAACTCCGGGAAGTTCCCCGAAGATTTAGAAAAAGAATTTTTTCACAAGCAACGGCTAGTTCAAGACTCAATTTGGCTGCGCTCTGCTCGAATAATTTTGTTACCTTCACGAGCAAGATCATGTCAATATCCAGATAAATTGATCTGATATTTTTGTAAAACAAGTTAGCGCTGCGTCAGTCTCAATCCTTTGGAATACTTTCTCTTCTGAGAATCCACATTTGGAATAAGAGAATCAAATTCAAAGCTATTATCGGTTTGAATTCTGATTCTAATTATTATTATTTTTGAGAAAGACTAAGGGTCAATAAGAGAATCAAATTCAAAGCTATTATCGGTTTGATTTCTGATTTTGATTTTTTTTTTTTTTGAGAAAGACTAAGGGTCAAGCCCTTAGTTATATATTAATATCCACAAGAGATTTCCGTTCGGATTTCGTTCCTGCAATCTCTGATTTTGATTTTTTAAAGATGCTTAATATGCGAAGTAAGAGTGGCCCGGTGCCACTCGGGGAGCTATTAAAGAGAGAATGTGTGAAGGGTGAGAAAGTTAGAGAGAGAGAAAAGTGTGAATTGGTGTATGGCGAGTGGGCCCAGAGTAAGAAAGGTGAAGACTTTACACTGATCAAGCTTGACTGCGAGCGGGTCCCGGGCGATCCTCTTTCCACCTTCTCTGTTTTTGCGGTTAGGAGAGATATTCTTTATAGTTACTATTGGTATTATTTTGAAGATTTTTGTTTGTTTGTTTTATTGAACCATTTTTTTTTTTTTTGTAAAATCAGTATGGAAAGTTTTGCTGGTAGGAGATGTGTACCACAAATTGGGTTCAGATAGTGTACCAAAAATCTTTGATAGTTGACCAACATTGTACCAAATATCTGAGAAAATTTTAAGACAACTGCAAGATGTGAATATATTTACTATGACACATCTAAAGCAAGACAAATAATTTCCCGGCCATTACTAATAAAATTAGTCACCTAGTTAAACAACTTTAATTTTATTTTTGGATAATTGGAGAAGTACCTAGTGAAACAGTTCAAGTTTTTTTTGTCTGATGTACACATTTGTTAAGGTAAATAGTGTCTGCTCATACAGTGACACTTTAAGGTATTCCATATGCTTCATTTGTAACTAAAAATGCAATCATTTGCCTACTGGATTTTGAGTTTGTACATGTGTTCTGGTGAGTTTGCTGTTGCTTGGAGTTGTACTATTAACATTCTAATTCTCCTTTTTAACTTCTCATTTATTTGGCAGCCTTGGTACAATTATTATTCTAATTTCTCTTTTTAATTTTCAGATATTTGATGGCCATAATGGGAGTCGGGCAGCTATTTATTCAAAGGAGAATCTACTAAGTAATATTTTAAGTGCAATTCCTCCTAATTTGTCTAGAGATGAATGGCTCGGCGCACTACCGAGGGCTTTGGTTTCTGGTTTTGTAAAAACTGATAAAGACTTCCAAAGTCAAGGTAAATTCAAAATATAATAAGTACAATATTTATAATGCAAGTCTGTATTCTCACATTAATCTCTTGATTAAATTGTAACCTTACATTGAAGCACATTATAATTGTAACTAGAATAATAAACAAGCCTTTCTATGAGATCAGCTTTATTGGATTTGTACCAGTTTGCATGCACAAGCTGTTATGAATTTACTATTATGTTGTTGCATTTTCAGGGCATATTTCTGGGACAACAGTGACATTTGTGATAATAGATGGGTTAGTAATAACCGTTGGATCAGTTGGCGATTCACGTGCAGTTCTCGAGGCAGAGGGTTCCCTTTACTACTTGTCTGCTGATCATCGCTTGGATGAGAATGAAGAGGAGTATGTTGCGAGTTTTCTCCAACCTTAAATAAAATTAACTTATAAGACTTACTAGTTCTTTTATTAACAATTGTGAGTTGTAGACTAATGAGGGACATAATCGGTCTTTCAACTAATTACTATTTGTAACCCTAAAACTATAACTTGTAGGGTGGAGAGAGTAACAGCAAGCGGAGGCGATGTTGGAAGATTAAATGTTGTAGGTAGCACTCAGGTACTATTTCTCTCTTCTTTTTTTATTTGAAGCCCTTTTTGGAGGGACAACACCCAAATGCCATTATTTTGTATATATTCTACATCCTAATATGCTCCCTAAGTGTTCTCTAAAAATTTCTATTGCCTCTTGCGCCTTGCAGTATTTAAACATATAAGAAAGTAGCGGTGTCAGTGGCCATCTCTGTTAGACCTTTTGTTTTAAGTATTGCTGTTTATTTGTCATTTAATTTTATATTCCTGGAGTAATTTAATTCCTTTTTAATCTTTACAGATTGGTCCTTTGAGATGCTGGCCAGGTGGCTTGTGCCTCTCAAGATCAATAGGGGATAGAGATGTTGGTGAATTTATCGTACCAGTTCCTCATGTCAAGAAAGTGAAGGTTTCCTTCTGTTTCTCTTTATCATATATATTCACACCAACCAATAAATGTTATATCTTAATGTAGTACATGCTGTTACCATTTTTTCATTTTCTGCGCCTTCAAATTAAATTGGCATTTAATAGCACAAGTTTTGGGTATAATACCAGTCAATTGATGTTCTATGTACTGTAGGCATGTTTAAGATTTCATACAATTTAAGCTTACATGAGTATTATTTTATATATTGCAACTATTTTCTTTTCCAAATACAGCTATCTAGTACAGGGGGCAGACTCATTTTATGTAGTGATGGGGTATGGGATGCATTGACCTCTGAAATGGCATTCAATTTTTCTCGTGCCCTCACTCCAGAAGCCGCCGCCAACAAAGTTGTTAAAGTATCTCCCTCCAACCTCTGTCTATATTTGTGCTTGAATTTGATTTATAAATTCTTAGTAATTTATCTAGATAGTTGATCACAAGGAAAGGTGATCATATATAAGCTTGTTCATTTTTCATCTAAGCCTTACACTCCGAAAGTCAAACCAACAAACAAACACATTGTAATTATTATCATTGTTATTTTGCCTTTTCAACTTCTTTTTGCCTCTAACAAAATGCAACACATGCAGGAAGCAGTGCATGTAAAAGGGCTGACGGACGACACAACGTGCATTGTTGTAGACATTATACCACTTGAAAAGTTGACCCCGATGGTCCCGCCGCCTCCGAAGAAACAGGGGATGGGGGTTTTCAAGCACATGTTCAAAATTAAGAAAACCTCTGAAACCTCGTCAAGTTTGCATGATGTGGAGTACCACGAGCCCGACATGGTTGAGGAGATATATGAAGAGGGCTCTGCTTGCTTAGCCCAACGGTATTTATTTACTTTTTTTTAGTTTTGTAATTTATTTTTCTCAGATTATTTTGTGCTGGTACCTTTTATTTTGATCTATTATGTGAAGTTGAGCTGCAACTTGACATTTTCTCGCACATAACTTGAACTGCCTTTTTCGTTAATAATTGGTACACAGTTTGGTTAATTCAAAGGTTCATAATCTTGTGATTAGTAAACCTTGTTATTTGTTTGATATATTGGCCATGGATCTGGTTATAAGGTGAAAATGTATGCCAAATTAATCAGAATGAATTTTGTAAAAACATATGTATGTTAAGAAATTAGAATATCCACATTAGTAACACATGAAATCGTGTTTTGATAATACAAAGCACGGTCAACACAAATAGCAATGCACTTGATACAAATGAAAAGACAATGTAAATTTTATGAGTTTTTCTTAAAAAATTTAACATTATAACATTTGCTTATTGAGACTTTTGTTTGTTCAATCTGAAAAAACACAGATTGCAGACAGAGTACCCAATAAGGAACATATTCAAGCTGTTCATATGTGCCATATGCCAGACAGAACTGAAGCCGACCGAGGGTGTTTCCGTCCATTCCTCTGGTTCTGGAAGCGGCAAATTACGACCTTGGGATGGTCCATTTCTCTGCCGCGAGTGCCAGGAGAAGCGTGAAGCCATGGAGGGGAAAAGTCACCGTAGAGGTAACCCCCCCTCCCCTCCCCGCCCCCACCCCCTGGAAAATTTGGATCCAGTGAGGTACCATTGGGTGTAGAGTGAGATTGGAACCATCCATTTTAATCTAGAACAAATCTTAAAGGGGTTCTGTGAATCTAAAACAGGCCCGTATAAAATTTGGTTTGATTGGGTCTCACTCTATCCCTGCAGTACGTACGGCAGGGGATACGTACTCCCCCTTTGGATCCATTTATCTCTGTATTTATTTTGTTTGGCTATTCTAAAGGTAAGTTATTTCTGACAGAGATTGTGGAATAATATAGCAGTGTTCCTTTTGCAATAAGCAGCTTAAAATTTATATGGAATAACTTATGGAACCGACTCTGCTGCTCTCCAAATAGGAGAGCAGGACCCTGCTATTCCAATCTCAGCCGTTCAGTACGAATCTCAACACAGATAAACGGTTGAGATTGGAATAGCAGGGTCCTGCTATCCTATTTGGAGAGCAGCGGAGTCGGATCCGGAATAACTAAGTTGCATGTTACATCTCAAAAATACTGCATATTAGATCTCAAACAAACAGTATTATGTTAGTACAGAATAACTAAGTTACTTTTGCTTATTAAGGTTCTTCCTCACGTAACAGCAGCTCATCAGGTGACTAGAAATGGGTTCTATTAGCGTTGATTTTCTCTATCTCAGTCATGGCTATCCAAAGAAAACGCAAATGATGCCATTATTTATGCATAAGTCCTTTAGTGTGTGTATATTACAAGAAGCCACCATGAAAGAGGAAGGCTAGGTTACTGTCATATATAGGCAATTTGTATTTCGGCACTAGTGATCTGTTGGAGAAAGTTAGTACTCCAGTTCTGTTTCAAAATGACAGATGCACTTGCAATCAGAGCTTGTAGATGCTGATCAATGGGGTTGCTTGAAAAATCACCCTATTTTGATGTACTTGCAATGAGTGCCCAACAACATTTTGGGTACCAGTAGATGATAATTTTTTCTTTTGTTCTTTTTCTCTTTTTTTTGAACCGTGTTTTCTCCTTTAGAAAGTATGATACTCAATTGTTAATATCACTTGCTGTCATTGGAATATATCATTCAGATGGAAAATTATTCTTTTTCTGTTGACTGTATTTTTTTCCCTTTTAGAAAGTATGATTGTCAAATATTTATATCACTGCTTGATTTATTTGTAAATATTTGACAAATGTTGATCTATGATACTACAATCGAAATTCTATTTTGAACACAAGAGGGGTAAGTGGTCAAGTGAAAGAATAACAGGTCCGACATGTGCGTTCTTAATACTGCAAGAGAGTATTGCACCTTGTTGGCAGCAATTTTCACAAGTTGAGTGTGGATTTTGAGGGGAAAAGTTTTTTGAATTTTTGATGTTTGTTGTGGCCACTTGGCTACTCTAATCTTGAAAATATATTTTTTTAATATTAATATATCTGTTAGCGGCTTTTCGCTGTCAACCTTTAAAAAAAAAATAATACACGTATTATTCCTTCGGCATTGTTTTGATCAGTGTTGCTAGGACAACTGTTTGAAGAGAACAAGAAAGTTGTAGCAATACAAAGAGATCTAAAAGAATCAAGTGATCACAAGTTAATAATTACACAGAGATCTAAAATAATCAAGTGATCACAAGTTAATAATTACACATGTTATATAATTATGACCCAAGATGTAGATCATGAATTAACACTATACGGGCTTAATTACTATATTTCATTAAATAGGCGCTGGCCCTCCATGATTAAGTTGCTATATTAATTTCATTATGTAATTGATTTTATTCATCTCCTCCATGTCGCCGTTGTTAAAGAATTAATACAGCAGGCCGGTGCCCCTCGCAGCTTTTAAAACAATACGATTAGTTGCAAACATGTTGGGGAAAACCGTTGACTCTCATTTGTCTATATAAGGAGGCTGGGATGATGCTGTATTTGGTAACCAAATTATATATATACTGTGGTAAGGCAAGTAGGTAGTAACATAAATAAAAATGGCTTCCATGAAGGTGTCATTTGTCTTGTTTTTTTTTTCGCGGTTGCAATTGGCCAGCTTAGTCAATTTGGTGTTCAAGCTGAAGATGTTGATGAGGCTGAAAAAGTTCAAGGTGATAGTTTCGACGCTTTTCCTGATAGTCTAAACTGTGAAGTTCTTGGAAACATATCATGTTCCCCTCCGCCTCCTTGATTATGTGACTCCCAAAATCTTAAGTAATTAAACCATATTAAACATGAATTAAGGTTAGTATGTATAATTGCTGTTGTGTTGAGTGTGGTGATGTAATGAAGTTTTTCTATATTGCATTTTTTTAATTTGATTTTCTTTTCCATATATTGATTTATATATATTAGCTAAATGTTGAAGTTTTCAACATAGAGATGAACATTATATATACACTGCATTTATGACATACATAAAGCAAAAAATAATCCAATCTTCGTCTTCAATATTAAGCTAAATAACAATGGATAAAAACCTCAAGGCCTAAGAAATTACTCAAATTGGTCCCTGAGAAAAAATTGTAGCAATTTGTTTAGCTCAACTGTTCGCATTTAAAATTTGTAGTCTCCAAGTTAAAAAAAATAGGAAAAGAAAAGGTCGGACGTGTGTTCAAATTTAGGCACGAAACAAAAAGTGATAATGAACCCGCCTTGCAGAGATTTCGGCAGCCCCTGTAAGAAGGGTGTTGAAACTAACTTCTCATTATCCTTAGTAGGTTAAGATCAGTGTCAAATTCAGGCTACATAATGTATCAAGAGATAAAATAAATTGATCTCTTTAGTCATTTGCTCGGGTTGGCAACTGTAACAAATACAGAATGATGATCAATTTTGTATGTGAGATTGATATGCAGCTAATTTGAGCCCTTCAGGTGTGGCTGGTTCAATTTTCATGGTCTGGAAAATCAAGTGCTTTTGACGCGAATCAGAGATGAGTCAGTAGGAAGTGATTTAACCAGTTTATTGAAATTTTGACCGATTTCTTGATGAATTTTGATGAACAAGAGGCGTTGCTGACTTGCGGCCATCGATCCATGCATGATGCTTTCCAAGAAGAGTAAAGAAAATAAACAAACCTTCACTTCCAAATTGTTCCATCTTCCAAATGTAAACAGAATTCTGATGACATTCTGTTCATTAAATTCATTACTGGTAGAGCGTATGACAGCAAACATGTCAGTAATTAAATTATATTAACGAAATATGTTTCATAATTTACAATTCTAAGTTACGAAGGGAATGCTTGATGCCAGAACAGAATCACAGAAAACACAAATATACACATCAAATAAAAATGTAGTACTGAACATAGTGTCAGTACCTATAAATGAAAGTTAACTGAAAAGTCATGACAAATCAGTTCAAATAAATGGTTCCATACTTCCATGTCAAGTCATATTTTATTATTTAGATTTCTTTTCAAGAAAAATAATGAACAAAAAAACAGTATGCATGGTATTGATTTGAAATTAACCACTGCATTGACCAAATCATAACAAGCTAATTTTCATCTTACTATTTTATGTTAACAATTACCTATTTACCTCATCTAAGAGTCTGACTTCATAAATGTATCCGTCAATAGCGCATGATGTATGTGATCTTTGCCGATTTAACAACCAGTGATGTTTATATTATGACAGATCACATTACTAACGGATTATGACTACATTTATAAAACTGTCTAATTGAAAATAAAAACAGGGAGACAAATCCTAATTATGAAAACCTGTAGGTATCAATCAATCATCCCTAGCAAAACAAACACCAAACATAATCATGCATAATACATTCAGAATTTTACTGAGAAAAGGGTTAAGGTGCGAGTTAATTAGCTGGAGCTGGGGGTTAGATACTTTTGAGCAGAGGTATTAATATATACACCAAGGGAAGTGAGAAATTTGTCATCTGCATGACCGTGCAACCCAGAAAATCCATCATCTGACTCAAATGTAAATGAATCATCAGTCTTGATACCAACTAAACCATAGCTACCTTCACTGCTACTAAATTCAAGAGAAGAAATGCCGTCATCTTGATAAGTTGCATCTATCCGAGTGACTGGTTTTGTTATAATATTAATCTGCCATTGTAAGAAATTGTTACTTCAATAATATAACAAGTTTCTAGTTGACAAATTTGTTCTCATGAATAACTAAAAAAAGAAGGGTAATTTAAGTGTATGCTACATCCATTTGAAATGTTAAAATTAGTTTTCAAATTAATTAGAAAATTAAATTAAATGTATGTTCCGTCATTTAGACAGGTTGTGTATCAATTTTGAGTAAATTTTGGGTTTGATTGGCCATTCATCAATAACCATAAGAAATATAAATTATTAGATAAAGGCTACACGAATTTTAGATCACGCCATACTTAAATAATGAAGGACACACACACACACACACACACACACACACACAAACAATTTTAAGTTCTTAAATTTGAACAATATATTTTTAAGATATCAGTTAGACCAGATGTACATAGAAATTGGATTTATGCGAAAACTATAAAAGAAATAAATGTATTGGTGATTGTAGTAAAGTCTTTAATGTTGAAATGAAAGAGAAATAATAATAATTTGACATATAAAAGAAACGAAAATGAGAAATGGTAATCAAGTATTGATAAGCATATATAGTTAATACAGAATGATGATCAATTTTGTATGTGAGATTGATAAGCAGCTAAGTGGAGCGCTTCAGGTGTGGCTGATTCAATTTTCATGGTCTGGAAATTTAATTAGTATAATACAGAAATTTTAAATTTTATACTGAGGAAAAAGATTAATTAGTATAACACAGAAATTTTATACTGGAAATTTTAATACACCCAAACATAGTTAACCAAGTATAATACATTCTGAATTCTACTGAGGAAAAAGGTTAATGAAAATAAATAATTAGTTGGAAGAGAGGGGCATATATGCTTCTTTTAATTTTTTTGGCTAAAAGTGGGTCACTGACATTGATTTCTATTAGAAATCAGAAAAGTGGATAACATGGTACGGTTGGTACCAAACCACTGGTACCACTCCACCTAGATGTATTTACAGCCTACACATCTTATTAAAATTAACTAGAAAAGTCTCAATAGCTACCTTACCATTACAGCACTTGGGAACAAAACACAGGACATAAGGAAAAAGATCCAAGACATTTGTAAAAACAACTAAAAACAGTGAAACATAAAAACTGCATTTGTCTTAGGCAAAGTGCTCCTCTCTATTCCAGACCAACCTTCTTAACAGCGCGCGGTATTAACATATACTCCAAGCTAGGGACTTAAGAGATTGACTATTTGCACTAACCGTGGAACCCAGAAAATCCAAGATCTGACTCAAATGTAAATGTAGGATAAGACTTCCTCCCAACGGAACCATAGCTACCTTCACTGCTACTAAATTCGAGAGACGTAATGGCAGAGTCATATTCAAATGTTGTATCTATCCGAGTGACTGGTTTTGTTATATTAATCTGCAATTGGAAAGAAATTGTTACTTCAATAATATAACAAGTTTCTAGTTGAAAATTTTGTTCACATCAATAGCTAAAAAGAAGGGTAATTTAAGCATAAATTCAAACTTAGTTTATAGGCACTTAGGCAACATCCAATTAATGTCTTAAAAAATATATACTTATAAAATCAGAAAATTGAATTAAATGTATATTCCCTCAATTACATAGGTTGGTTATCAATTTTGAGTTAATTTGCAGTTTGATTGGTCGCTCATTAAAAACAAATTAAAAAAAACGATAAATTAGTAGATAAAGGTTAAACAACTTTAAAGTAGGTCCAAATTTAGTACACTTCATTAATAATGAAGAATAGAATATAATTTTAATATCTTAAGTTTGAACAGTGTTTTTGAACGTATCAATTAGGTCAGATGTAATAAACAAGTTGCATGTATGCTAGAATTAACTGCGGAAAAAAGAAAATTATTGTCTGTGTTAGTATCGTAGTAAAGTCTTTGATGTTATATATAGTGAAAGAGAAAACAAAATATAAAAAGAAATGAAAATGATGAATGATAATCAATATATATATTTTTTATAAAGGTTAGTCATAAAATTGTAGAATAAAACTAAAGAATTCCAAAAAGATGAATACTTACCATTATATTGTTATATTCATTCACACACGCTTTTATTAACCTTATAAAATTTGCTGGTACACACTTATATTTATAAGCTTTAGCAACCGATTAATTATGGGTGGTTATTAGGTGAGTCCTTGATTCTGCCGAGCTCTTAATTACACAATAAAGGGCATATCTGCGGTGATCTCCTAGTTTTCTGTATTCTGAATTTCTGATTACTAATTAGATGTATTACATATAATGCGACAACTGTGTAAAAATTAAATTCTTCATTGTTCTGTATAAAGCCCCAGTTATTATCACATGAAAATCGTTTGTTTGTTTGCATAGTAAATTATTCATGTATCATATAATTAAAGCGTTGCTTTTCATTTGAAGTTTTATAATATTATTGTTCTTGGAATTACAGAAAAAGTTGTGACCGAGGGAAACATTTTTTTTCGAGAAACTTGACGGTGGCTGTTACCTAGAGAAACTCTTTGGAAGCAGTTCCGGAAATTTACACTTTCTGTTTCCCAAGAAAACTAAATGTTCATTGAAACCATAATTTGTTTTTTTTTTTCTAAAAACTGTTGAACAAAATTTTCTCTGCAGTTGATCTGTCATGTTTAGCACATAAATACATTTGATAAAAAGCATGATCCTTTTCTATCTCGAAGAATTTGAATTTGAATTTGAATTTGAATTTCTTCCTAAAAATAGAAGGAACGTATGCATTCGTTTTTAGTTTTACCAGACCTGACCCAACACAAGCATCCACTCAAGTTGAAACTAGGGGTACAAACGGATCGGATAGTGGTAAAATTATGTCTGTATCTATTTTTATTTTTCGGATATTGATAAGGATCGAATATTAGACAAATACATATACGGATTGGATATTAAAATGATACATACAGATCGGATATCCGTTTTCAATACTATTATTTATTAAAATAATCATATAAATACTATTAAAAAATACTAGTGTGGCAGTGTTCTAAATAGCTATAGCTCTGCTATAGCTTTTTCAGACCATAAAAGTTACTATGAGATAAAAGTGCATTATTTCAGCTACGGCTGCTATAGTTGTAATAGCTAACCGCTTTTACCGCTACATGCTATTATTACCTCTATCCTACATGGACTTTTTTGCAATTTACACGGGCTTCTGTACTTTTGTCCATATTTTTGATACTACATGGTTAGCTATAATTAGTATACTCAACCAAACTATATGCTTTTGCTCCTATTTGTGATTTAATCTCTCATTCTATATCAAAAAATATTCAAATAATAATTCTTCCTTTTATTTTCTCTTCGTCTAGTATTCACCTGTAAAATTATCACCGTTCGTAAAGCTAATTTTGATTATTATAATATATAAAATATTCAAATAGGTATACTAACTTTATTTCAATTATAAAATTAATTGTTCTTCGTTTATTATTATATGTAATACTATGAAGTATGAACTATTAAATAATGTTATCTTCTATGTCTTTTTGTTTCTTCTTATTTGCATAATTGAAGAAATATAGACTTATATTAGTTATCATTTAGTTATTACTCCAATTATCCAATATTGCTCATGTTGATAATTAGTAGAAATATACTTTATAAATTTTAAAATTAAAAAAACGCTATGTATGAAAGCTTTAGCTATAGCTGTGCTATTCGCTATAGTTTTTTTTTTGTCTTCCCGTTATGTTGCTATAATCGCTATTTAGAACCTTGAAAAATACCAAAGTTCATAATATTTATCTAAATAAAACGGTGAATAATATTTTTTTCATAATATATATTAAACTATATGATTTATATCAACTATTCAGATACAAATAATTAAAATTTGAAACTATATTTGTATTCGTATTTGCATATATATACGAATATCGGATATTCGTATCTAATTTTTAGATACGAATACCGATTTTGAATCCGGACAGATAATATCCAATACGTTTGCTCCCCTAGTTGAAACCCTAATTTGGATGAAGTTTTTTTTTTATTAAAATTCCTCCGGATAGCATAATACAAATTTAGAAATTAGGAGATACACTTCATGTTACACAAAAAGATCCGAGGGAATGATAGTTTTATATTTTTATGGGAAGGTTGGAATAGCACTGAGCCCTAGTTCTAGCCCAACTAAAAGAGGTGTAGACGGTACACGCAACATAGCAATACAATTACAGCATCTTTCTTAACGGGCCTCCTGGGCCAGATCCAGCATATATTGGACCACATTAAAAGAAGCAAAAAAAAAAAAAAAATTAAAGAATTAGTTTATGCCTGCTATTTTTGGAGATAAAAATATGATTAAATTTTAAAATATAAATATTCACAAAACAATCAAATTACGAACATACGACCTCTTATAAAAAAAAATATAAAAATTACGAACAAAATAATATATATGTCTTCCCTACCATATTTTACAATTTTTGTTATTTGTTTAAATTAAAATGGCTCTTTTGTTATAAAATACAAAAAGGGGGCTTTGCATATATAACCTCAAGTAGAACTAGGGTGTTTTCAAGTTTACTAAGTCCCTTAGTAAACTCAATTCTAAAATCTATCGGATTGGCTTCCAATGACGAATCCGAACCATTGAAACTCATCTATCTTACGAGTAATGCATCTACATACGAAAATTAAAATTTTTTGAATTAATTTTGTATAGAAGCAAGTGGTAAAAAAACATTCAAAAAATGAATGCATCAAAATTACTTCATAAACTTTCTAATTTTGAGTGCTCGACTTTATACTAATTAAATTAATTCGAAAATTTAAATCTGACAGTGAAGCTCATAAGATATATGGGTTTCAACGATGCAGATTCATTGTTTGAAGCCAATCCGAAAGATTTTAGAGTTAGAGTTCTATAAATTTAACCGAATTTAACCGGTTCATTGAAATTTTGACCATTTTTCTTGATAATATATATTTTATGAGGAAGTCTTGCTGACATGCAACCATCTACTGTTAAGGCAGTACTTTTTGTGTTGGCACCTTGAGTAGCAACCAACCAATAATAACAACGTTAAACGGATCGTTGCTTTTCTAAGTATTTTTATTTTTTTTGAAATTCTTGGCAGGGGTTGCCAAGTGAGTTTATTATTGTGAGAACATTAGTACAAAGTTCAACAAAAGTACTGCAACATATACAACAAATGAAAAATAAATATGAAGGCCCATGTAGAGGCCCAGTGCCCTTTGCATTGTTTTTTTAAGTAAAACCAGAACTTTTTGTCCAGTGCCTCTCAAGTTCAAAATTCTTTCGATATGAAATAATATTTCGTTCCATAAAAAAAACAACCCTCATATCCAATTTGTTCAATTTTCCAAATGTAAACAGAATCCTGATGACATTCTGTTCATGAAATTGATAACTGGGTAGAGCATATACAATTAAACTTGTTTGTAAATTAATTACGTTTTACGTAATCTACGATTCTAAGTAACGGAAGGCTTGATGCCCCAAAAGAAGCACAGACAGAACAAATATACCCATCAAACAAACAATCAGTGAACATAATTAATGTCAGTATCAATAGATGACATGCAGCTAACTAGAAATTCATGACAAATCAGTTCAGGTAAATGGCTTCCATCTCAAGTCATATTTTATTATTTTATAGGTTATTTTCAAAAACAATAATTATCCTCAAAAACGGTATGCATGGTATATATTGACCATAGAAGGAAAAACTAGTCGTTTCGGCGTGGAATCGGACAATATCGATCCGATTTCAGTTCGAATTATACGGTATGTGTTGATTCTAGTCAAATTTCAGCCGAAATGGTTTAATTTCAGTCATATTACGGCCGAAACGGCCCAATTTCAGTGAAATTCAGCCAAAACATGCTATACCCACCAATCAAATTTTTTTTTGCGCGGAGCGTGACTTGAACATGGGAAGGGCTATATAACATCCACCACAACTTGGGCTGCAAATGAATTGAACCGAATCGAACTTACACCAGTTTGAGTTTGGTCTGAATTAATTTCGCACTAAGTTTGTTTGAATTAATTTCGAATCGAATTTTTTACAAACTCAATTGTGAATCTTTTACGAACTTTTTTAAGACATGGAAGAGTGATTATAGTCGCCGAGATCGAGAGGTAAAAGTCATATAGGGTTTCAGAACTGAGAGTTAGGGTTACGACTTACAAGTTATGACTTATGGCTGAGCGGCCTTATGTTTTAACTTTTAAGTCATCAACGAACATAAGTCATCAGCTAAAATCAACGGTTCACGTTACTTTGAGATTCGAACTAGAATAGTTTGCGAACCTATTTCGAACGAACCAGGTCCAGTTTGAGTTTGGTTTGAATTAATTTCGAATTCTTTCGAATCAAATTTTTTACAAATTTTTTGAAATCAAGCTCGAATCGAATCACGAACTACGAATTTTTTGTGCAGCCCTAAACACAACTACTACTACACCATACAACCTTTTGTTACTAAAAAAAATATAACTACATGGATATATGTTGTAATTTATACTATATTTAATCCATTCAAAACATGTATATATTGTATTAGTGGATTATTTAATTATAATTATTTTTCTAAATAGAAATTGTTGACAAATTATTTTTTTATCAATTTTTCCTCAGTTTCCAATTCGATTCGGCCAATTCACCCGATTCGGATCCCACGGTCAAAAGACCGATTCTGATTCCAATTTTTCCTTCTATGGTATATATTGACTATTGATTTGAAATGAACTACTGCATTGTACCAGATCAGAACCAGCTAATTGTCATCTACTTATTGTTTAAGTATACAATTACTTCATCTAAGAGTCGGTCAATATAAATTAATGTGTCTGTAAACAGTGCACGGCTATGTGATCTTAATTCGCTGAGTGTAACAGCTTTTGTTTGTATCATGGCATATTATATTACTGATGGATTATGGTTATATTTATAATAGCAGTTTCAAATTGAAAAGAAATTTCCATTTGAAGTCTATGGATTTTAAGATTTCGTGGCAGAGCTATTGACATATACTCCTAGAGCTGCGAGAAGACCACCGGTGGAGCGTCCGTGGAAACCGGTAAACCCTCTAGGATCATTGTAGATGAATGGAGAACCAGATTTTGTGCCGAAAGAACACAACTTGCCGTTGTTTGTACTGAGTTCCAGACATGTAATTCCATAGTTGTTGAAGTATCCATCTATTCGAGTAATCAAAGTTTCGGGTGGAAGATGAATCTGCATAAAAATTCAATTATACATTAAAAAGACACTACTCGCATGGTTCTTGCACATTGAACAACACCAGAGAAAATAACATCGATTGATTTTAAATAATATTTTAGGTTAGCTGAATCGATAGATCATATGTGAATTCAAGTGATTGGGGTTATAAACTTGTAACTGATCATAAATATAAAAATATATATATATATATATATATATATATATATATATATATATATATATATATATATATATATATATATATATATGAGTAGTACTAGGGTGCTCCTAAGTTCACCCAACCTCTTGTGAACTTGACTCTAAAATATATCGAATCGACTTTAAACGATGAATCCAAACTGTTGAAATTCCTTCTACCTAATGATTGATGCGTCTACATGTGAAAATTTTAAAGTTTCGAATTAATTTAATAGAGAGTCAAGTGGTCAAAGGAGTCCAAAAAATGAATGCATTAAAATTAATTTATAAACCTTAAACTTTTGACCACTTGACTCTGTATTAAATTAATTTGAAACTTTAAAATTTTCACATGTAGACGCATCACTCATTAGGTAGAAGGGTTTCAACGGTTTGGATTCATCGTTTAAAGTCGATTCGATATATTTTAGAGTCAAGTTCACAAGAGGTTTGGTGAACTTAGGAGCACCCTAGTTCTACTCATATATATATATATAATAATAATTATTATTGGAATTTACTGGCACCACTAGGGGTGAGTAAATTGCTCATAACTCGTGACTCACTCATAACTTGCTCACTAAAAACTCATTAACAACTCGCTCATTATCAACTCGCTCATTAACAACTCGCTCATTAATTTAATGAGCGAGCATGAGCATAACCCAACTCGCTCATAACTCGCTCATTAAAAAACTGCCACATCTAATCCTGCCACATTTAATCCCAATTTCTTAAATTAAAATTAAAATTGAATAAATAAAAAAATCTCCTAACCTAAACTTACGCTCCAGATCAAATTTATTGTTTGATTTTGTTAAATTTGCTTATGGACAATTTTTTGTTAAATTATGTAATGCTTAATTAGATTGGATTATGATAATTTGTTAAATTCTATAAATGAAAATTAGTTTTTAAATATTAGTTTTTTATTTCTTAGCTTGCTAATAATTCGTGACTCGCTCAGTTGCTCATAACTCACTCATTAACAACCCGCTCATTATCAACTCGCTCATTAACAACTCGCTCATTAACTAAATGAGTTGAGCATGAGCATACCCCAACTCGCTCATTAATCAGCCCTAGGCACCACACAACATGTTGCTATGTACATGTCAGACCTTTAAATTTGGTGCAAATTAATACGTCAACTTTACATTTATGATAAGATCCCCCCCCCCCCCCCCCCCCCCACACACACACACAAACTTTAACGAATATAAGTAGACATGATCGAATAAAAGAAAACGAACATCAGATATTAGACAAAAATATATAAAATTAATAGTTACCACTTCAAAAATACGGGAGTACCCGGACGGTCCACGCTGCGGTGCTATAAAAATGTTGTTACTGAAATCTTTATAAACAGTTTGGATTGAACCGATATAAGTGCTCGAGTAACTAACAAAGATACTCTCTATTCTTTGATGAGAACCATCGTCCCAGTTTGTACCTTCAGTAATTCCCCAAGGACCGAGCCGTATGTGTATTTCTCTTCCCTATATTTTCATGCAAATTGATTCTAATTATTAGTTAATTCTTGATAATAAAATAAAAGTGATGGCCAGCTGTGAATGTAATCAAATCAAACCTTCCAAGTTTAAATAGCGTCCTTTTTTTTGTAAAACAAGCAAAGAAATCTGCGATCACTTACCTTGAGATACCAAGAAAGAGCCTCAGAAGCTGTGTCCATTGGTTTTTTTTTCCTCTCTGTCTCTCATACCAAGTGCACGATCTAACGATTTCACTGGGCAGATACAACACTCTAACACAAATCGTGAAGTGCTTTTCTTCCTTTCCGTGAGTGGAAGAATATATAAATGATATGGGGGAGAGACAAAAAACGAGAAGAGATCGAATGAGAATAAATGATAGGGGAGAGAAAGGACTAAAGAAAATAATAGAATAAAATGGTGGAGTGCTTTTTCTTCCTTTTCATCAGTGGAAGAAAGGAACGAGAGAGAGAAAGGAGAAGATTCTTACAGCAGGAGATATGATTAAATGGAATTATGTATGTGAAGGTGTGGACGTGCAAGGTGCCTTTGAAGTTAGAATTTTTGTTTTCTTGGCATTAAAACAGATGATTCTCACGCATGACCAGTTGGCCAAGAGGGGTATTCCTTGCGTTATGATGTGTGATGTGCTCTAATTGTGGTTATGAGACCGGTTGCCATTTGCAATTTGAGTGGGAATATGTGCAGTCCGTTTGGAATTTGATGTCCTTATGGCTAGAGTATCGACTGATGGTGTTAGGGGAATCGGTTCACGAGACTTGGGATAAGTCATGGCAGTGTTTGAAGGCAGCAGGAATGTGCAACTATGTGGTTCTTGTAGAAGCAACGAAATGAGAAGGTGTTTCGGGATAAATTGTTGCCGCCTCGAATCCTAATTGAGAAGATAAATGGGGAGTGCATGCTGTGGTTAAGCAGTGTAGTACAGCCTTTTTTTATTTGTTATTTTTAATTTTATTTGCATGTTTGGTAGTTCCTACCCACCCTCTCAAAAAAAAAAACAGAGAAAGGAGAAGATTAATGGAACAAGGCGAGATGATTCGGATCATAAATTTTTATTTCTTGTCTTCTTTTGAGCCCAATAAAATTTCCAAAATCAATTGAAAGTATTATGTGCCCGGATATACTGGTCCGGATCTGACTCAAAATTTGAGTTAAATTCGAACCGTCTCTGATTACAAGAGTTATAAAAAAAGGAAGTTGTGGTGATTTTTTTTAAGGACAGTGAAACACTGCCAATTTCATAGATAAAGAAGTTATTTACAAGAAGTTGTGGTGATTTTTTGTCAAAACAATTTCAGAAATGATCAGCATGACACACATTATATCATAAAATTAACAAAATAACTGTTATTATAAATGATCAATCATTCCAAATGAAACAAACATCAAACATAACCATGCATAATAAATTTATTAGCATCGTGCCCAAACGTTGCACATATTATTAGACAACAAAAAAATTTCTCATATGAAATGATATATTTTCACACAAAAATAGACCAGTAAAAACAATAATCATACAACAATATCCATGAATGATTATAAAATAGATTGGTTCAAAATCCAAAGTATAAATAAAAAAAAATTAATGTAATAAATTTCAATGAGAAATATGCCATTCGCATTGTACCAAATCAGAACTAGCTAATTGTCATCTTACTCTTTATGTTGACAATTACCTCTTCTAAAACTCCAACTTTATGGCTGAAAACAAAACAGTGTTGTTTATATTATGGAAGATAATGTTACTAATGGATTAGAAGTACATTTATAATAATACGAGTGTCAAATTGAAAAGAAAAATGGAGAAACAAGCCAAGTCCAAATTATAAAAACTTGTAGGCTAGTAAATATATCAATCATTCCAAGCAAATCAAAAACCAAACTTAATCATGCATGCATAATACATTCAGAATTTTACTGAGAAAAAAATGATAATGAGAATATATTAGTTGGAGCTAGGGCATGGCGCGCGCCTTAGATACTGCTGAGTAGGCTAGGGGTATTAATGTATACTCCAAGGGAAGTGAGAGATTTGCCATATACCCAAGTACTGCCGTGGAACCCAGAAAATCCAAGATCCGACTCAAATGTAAATGAATGATCAGACTTCCTCCCAAAGTACGGAACCATAGCTATACGTCCGCTACTACTAAATTCCAGATAAGTAATTCTTCCACGACCAACATATTCATCAAAAATAAATTCTAGGCTTTAAAAACACTTTAATTACTATTCTCCAAAATATAATTTTTTTTAGAGAAATACTTTATGCTTTTATTTAGAAATAACGAAATAATATTATTCAGAAATATCCAAATAACTTTATGCTTCCATTTAGTGATAACTAAAACTTTGTGCTTATATTTGGAAATAACCGAATAATCTTATTTAGAATTTACTAAATAATATTATGCTCAAATTAGCTATAATCATGACCAGAATTTTATCCCACCCTTAATTAGCATTAAATACTAATTATAGTTTATGGCTAAATTCTATAACTAATTAGGCTAATAACATCATACTTTATATAGTAATTATAATAATTATAATTATTACAACCTAAATTACAATTACTTACAACTACTCCTAAGGTCTGGTAACCGAAAAATAATCTAGAGTTAACAAATTTTCAGATCTGGAATCGTGAGAAACCGAAATTTGAGGATCGAAAAATCGTTTTAAGATAACTACCTCAAATTAATTCTTTATGACCAGATTCAAAAATTCAAACCTAAATTACTTTCTCTAATTCGAATTTAAAACCTTAAATTGTTGCATAATTAATCCTTTTACTGAAATCAATAAATTATGCAAATTAAAAATTAAAATCTCAAATAAAAAATTCTCCAAGATCGCACAAAGTGCAAGGATTCAGAATTTTACTGAGAAAAAGGTTAAGGTGCGAGTTAATTAGCTGGAGCTGGGGGTTAGATACTTTCGAGCAGAGGTATTAATATATACACCAAGGGAAGTGAGAAATTTGTCATCTGCATGACCGTGCAACCCAGAAAATCCATCATCTGACTCAAATGTAAATGAATCATCAGTCTTGATACCAACTAAACCATAGCTACCTTCACTGCTACTAAATTCAAGAGAAGAAATGCCGTCATCTTGATAAGTTGCATCTATCCGAGTGACTGGTTTTGTTATAATATTAATCTGCAATTGTAAGAAATTGTTACTTCAATAATATAACAAATTTCTAGTTGACAAATTTGTTCTCATGAATAACTAAAAAAAGAAGTTAATTTAAGTGTATGCTACATCCATTTGAAATGTTAAAAATAGTTTTCAAATTAGTAAATTAAATTAAATGTATATTCCGTCATTTAGACAGGTTGTGTATCAATTTTGAGTAAATTTTGGGTTTGATTGGTCATTCATCATTAACCATAAAAAGTATAAATTATTAGATAAAGGCTACACGAATATTTTAGATCACGCCATACTTAAATAATGAAGGATACACACACACACACGCGCGCACACACAATTTTATGTTCTTAAGTTTGAACAATATATTTTTTTTAAGATATCAGTTAGACCAGATGTACATAGAAATTGGATTTATGCCAAAACTATAAAAGAAATTAATGTATTGGTGATTGTAGTAAAGTCTTTAATGTTGAAGTGAAAGAGAAATAATAATTATTTCACATTTAAAATAAACGAAAATGAGAAATGGTAATCAATATGTGTGTGTGGTTTTTCATAAACACAAAATACCATTTTGAATGATGTGGCTAATTCGTTGCTTCCATGCCGGGGACCTAGGATATGGATGTTATCTGAATCACTGTAAACAGCTTGGATACTAGTTATGCCTTCTTCATCAGAATAACCTAATAAAATCTTCTCTATTTTGTGATGAGCACCATCATCCCAGTTCTCACCGTTAAGACTAGGGTTTCCAGATGGTCCCAACTTGATGTGAATATCTTTTTCCTAAATTATATTGCTAATTAAGGTTAGTCATAAAATTGTAGAATATAAAAGTGCAAAACTAATGAATTCCAAATAGATGAATACCAGCAATTGTTATATTCATTCACACGTTATCTGTTAATTAGCTTGAAAATTTTACAGGTAAGCACACTTGTATATATATTTAGAGGGCTCAAATGCCTCATTGTTTTCGTATCCCTTTCATGCTCCATATATTTATCTTCATTTTCAAAGTTCAAACATGCGAATTGAACCACTCAACATGATCTCCATACTAAATGTGCTTGAAGATCAAATTTTATGTTTTTTTTTTTTGAAAATCTTTTACTAGTTTTTTAAATAGGTACAAAATCACTTATTTTTTATGATCTGCCAAAATCTTCTAAAAAACAATGATTTTGTACGTAACTAAAAAAAAAAATATATAATTTTGTTTCCCAAGTATATTTTAATATGGAGATTATGTTGAGCGGTTCGAATCGACTTTTTGAACTTTGAAAACGAACATAAGGATATGGGACATAATTGGAACGCTAAATCAATCAATGATGCATTTGAGCATTCATATAATTATTAGCTTTAGCAACTGATAAATTAAGGGTGGTAAATTACGTGACTCTTTGATCCTGCGTTGATCTCCTAGCAAAACTTGAAAAGATCAAGCTGGGAATGTAATCAAATCAAACCTTCCAAGTTGCTCCCAAATAGTGTCCTTTTTTGTAAAACTAGCAAAGAAATCTGCTATCACCTACCTTGAGATTCCCAGAAAAAGCTTCAGAAGCTGCGGCCATTGGTTTGTTTCCTCTGTTTCGTACCATCTTCACTATCTAGGGGCAGATGCAAGCCTCCAACACAAATTCGGTGGAATGCTTTTCTTCCTTTCCGCGAGTGGAAGAATAAATGATAGGGGCGACTGGAGAGAGATAAAAGAGGAGAGATCGAATAAGAATAAATGATTGTGGAGAGAAAAGGACAAAAGGAATTAATATAATAAAACGGTCGAGTGCTTTTCTTCCTTTTTGTCAGTGGAAGAAAGGAACGAGAAGGATTAGTGGAACAAGGCGGAATGATTCAGATTATATATTTTTATATCTCGTCTGATTTTGTACCCGGTTGTACTGGGTCCGGATCCGACTCAAAATTTGAGTTTAAATTCAAAACGTCAGATGAAAATCTGAGCTAATCGGGTACAAGATATAATTCACATGATCTCTTTAATATTCTTGCATATTCTGAAAAGACATTTTGAATTCAAACTCAAACTTGCCTTAGGATCCGATTCGGATATGCTTGGTTCTAAAAGTATACACCCGGAAGCGCCCAAATCTGGCCCATCTGATCAGAAGGATTTTATTTTGATGAAAATCTGTAATCATCAGTGTATAACTCTTGTGATATAAATTTGTTTTACTCATCAATATTTTTTTAACAATGCATAATAATATTGTATATGTACTTCCGTATATAAATTTGCATATGTGGTCACCTACCGCATACACAATATACAGTATGTATGAACAAAACCGTATTTTAAAACACTGATAATCATTATGTTGATGTCGTTTCATGAGAGCTTTTGTATTATTCTTAATGGATGTTGTAAAAACAAGGCATATATCTGACGTATGTATGGATAAGGCACATCGGTAAGTTAAAGTTAATTTTTCTGCAGATCATTTATCATTTTTTTCTGTGAATAAGTTTAAAGCACTTATCAATATATGTGTAAAGAATAGAATTATGGTATTCTTTTAAGCCTATAATCATATAATCACTTGATTAGTTTAATTTTAAAATTTATTGAATTGACTTAAATGACGAATTTAAACAATTAAGGCCGATCTAATTCACAAATGATGAGTTTATATGTAAAATTTATAAATTTATAAATTAATTTAATATACAAGTTGCCGAAATTTTTATTAATATACAAATTAATAAATTAATTTAACAATCTATACAATTTTTATAAATAATTTGAAAAGTATCCAAACCAATGACAGTGTAGTCGTTTCAGAAGATCAAACCGATTACAAACAAACCGATCACCCATCCCAGAACCGATGACAAAGTCATCGGTTTTAGAAGATAGAACCGATGACAATGTCATCGGTTTTCATCCAAATTTAATTTGAAATAATTTTTCATTTAATTATTTTATTTAATTAGAAAATATTATAATTTTTTTATTAAAATATTAGAAATATTTTTATATATTTTTTAAATTAGATAGAATACTATATAATTTAATTTATTAGAAAGACTTAAACAAATAACCTGGATCAATATTTTTCAGATCGGATCTTTTGTGGCTGTAAGAAAAATTAAAATGTTTCTTTGTGTGTTATTGGAAAAAAATAAAAATGTTTTGAATCTAAATTATTGATCCTGGTTCAAAAGTCACTTCTAGGTAAATTTAGAAAATATTATGGTCTCTATTTTTGAAAAAATAAAAATTGAAGAAAAGTTTTCCGCAACATTGTAATCATTACCAAAAAAATGTTTTAATCTGAGTCGTTCGTTGTTTTAATATGATATAATTCTCGCTTCAAAAAGTGTGCATTCTGCATCAAAAATCGTGTATAAATATATTGTGCAAAGTTTGTTCGCGAAATTGGCTGAAACTGATGACAATTGATATTGTCATCGGTTCTAGCTTCTGAAACCGAAGACAATATCATCAGTTTCGATAGATTTCGAATTTCATCATAATATTGTATAGATTGTTAAATTTATTATTTCTTTTGTATATTTTAATAAAAAAAGAAAGTTGTAGTGATTTTTTGTCAGGACAATTTTACAAAAAATCAACAGGACACACATTATATTATAAAATTAACGAAATAACTGTTATTATAAACTAAATAACAGACTGATTGTTACCACAAAATTAATGTAGTAACAGTTATGATACCAAAGAGTCAGTTTTTGGTTTAGTAGCAAAAGCACATGGCTTTCATATGGAAGGTCATGGGTTCAAAACCCTCAAAATGGGAAATCTTCTGTAATATAAACAGAATTTTGAAGAAAGTTAGTAGGCTAGACCTCCACCTTTCATTAAAAAAAAGAATTATGATAACAAAAACAAAATTATAGGAAGTAACTATTAGGATAAATTTAAATGAACTGGCATACTCATAAGAGAAACAAAATTAACAAAGTCATTGTTAATGTAAACACAACTAATTACTGAGCGACAGTTACTATAAACAAAATTATCCAACTGATTGTTAACACAAACAAAATTAACGACATCAAATCAGTTTCTGAAACAAAATTTGCGCTGGGACTATAACTATAAATAAAATAAATGAAATCCTTGTTACTAAAAGCTAAATTAAGGCACTATCTATTACCAGAATAAAAAAATATTTCATTCCCTACCTAACTATCTTCAAATAATCAAATTATTTCAAACGGATTATTTATTTTCATTAACCTTTTTCCTCAATATCTATATATGTTTCAAACGGAATTAAGCTCCGAATAATACATTCGGAATTTTACTGTTTGAAATATAATACATTCTGAATTAAGCTAAATTAAGGCACTATCTATAATCCGTTTGAAATTTTATCAATTTAGATAATCAAATTATGTAATTTAAAATTATGAAATTTAGTAGAATTACTCAATATCCGACAATTATCCACTCCATATTCATATTCGAATCTGTATCCGTGGATTATCCGTTCCGTATCCGTTTAAGACGGATATGGTTTTCAATTTTGATATCTGTTTACATACTATCCGTATCCGTATCCGTATTCGCTTGTTGAAAAACGGATGCGGATATGATATTAGCATTATCCGCTCCGAATCCGCTCCATTTACACCTCTAAAGAGAGGGGTTATATGCTTCTTTTATTTTTTTTGCTAAAAGTGGGTGATACCCGCTGATTTCTATTAGAAATCAGAAAAGTTGATAACATGGTACCAAACCACTGGTACCACTCCACCTAGATGTATTTACAGCCTACACATCTTATTAAAATTAACTAGAAAAGTCTCAATAGCTACCTTACCATTACAGCACTTAGGAACAAAACACAGCACATAAGGAAAAAGCATCAGCACCCGCACCCGCACTGTACCCGCACTTAGGAACAAAATACTTACAATATAAGAAATTGATACTTACAAAATAAGATATTAATACTTGTGTGCGTCACTTGATGTGATCACTTTCTTTTTCAGTCACCAATGGTCCCCGCGTCAATATTCCTCAAATGAAATAGTGGGGACCTCGCATGCCTGCATCAATCTTCCCCAATCATCTCCGTGTCAACTTTTTTCTAACAAACATAGTTGACCACATAGATGTAAATACTTCAATGCATAGATATAAATCTTTGTATTACTTGATATTAATATAATACTTTCATATGTTATCTAGTGTAATATATTCATATGTAAAAAACACTTGCAATATTTCTCTAACAAAAATAGTTGACTACATAGGTATAAATACTTAGAATACTTGATATTATTACTTTCAGATATCATCCAGTGTCATATGTAAAAAATACTGCAAGTGTACGTATAAATACATGTGTGTGACGACGAACTTAAAAGTATGTCATCATAGATCTCATTTGAAAGAGAAAATTACGTAGAAGACGTTAGTTGTTTTAGATTTGCAAAATTCCTCATAGATCGTCAGAAATATAGTCGAAAATGAACGGAGGAAAAAAATCCACCTCTAAAAACGTGTATGGTCCCCATCTAGTTTGAGTGATCCCCACCATGCATTTATGGTGTGGGTACTTTTGAGAAATTTAGATGGAGAAATAATTATTTATGTAAAAGTTGTTAATCTCATAGATATAAATACTTCCGTGCATAGGTATAAATACTTCCGTGTATAGATATTAATACTTTGGAAAACAAATTCAGTCCTGGAGTTTTTGTGGTCCTCCAAGTTGTTATGACAGTTATGGAAGTTATGATGCGGGTACAGTGCTGATACTGTAGCGCGGGTACTGATATCAGCTTCCATATTTAATTATAAGCTTTAGCAACCGATTAATTATGGGTGGTTATGAGGTGAGTCTTTGATTCTGCCGAGCTCTTAATTACACAATAAAGGGCATATCTGCGTTGATCTCGATCCTAGTTTTCTGTATTCTGAATTTCTGATTACTAATTAGATGTATTACATATAATGGGACAATCTGTGTAAAAATTAAATTCTTCATTGTTCTGTATAAAGCCCCAGTTATTATCACATGAAATTCGTTTGTTTGTTTGCATAGTAAATTATTCATGTATCATATAATTAAAGCGTTGCTTTTCATTTGAAGTTTTATTATATTATTGTTCTTGGAATTACAGAAAACGTTGTTACCGAGGGAAACTTTTTTTTTTTTGATAAACTTGACGGTGGCTGTTACCCAGAGAAACTCTTTGGAAGCAGTTCCAGAAATTTATACTTTCTGTTTCCCAAGAAAACTAAATGTTCATTGAAACCATAATTTGATTTTTTTTTTTTGAACAAAATTTTGATCTGTCATGTTTAGCACATAAATACATTTGATAAAAAGCATGATCCTTTTCTATCTTGAAGAATTTGAATTTGAATTTCTTCCTAAAAATAGAAGGAACGTATGCATTAGTTTTTAGTTTTACCAGACCTGACCCAACACAAGGATCCACTCAAGTTGAAACGACGGGTACAAACGGATCGGATAGTGGTAAAATTATGTATGTATCTATTTTCTTTTTTTGGATATTGATAAGGATCGAATATTAGACGGATACATATACGGATTGGATATTAAAATGATACATACAGATCGGATATCTGTTTTCAATACTATTATTTATTAAAATAATTATATAAATACTATTTAAAAAAATACCAGTGTTCTAAATAGCTATAGCTCCGCTATAGCTTTTTTAGACCATAAAAGCTACTATGAGATAAAAGTACGCTATTCTAGCTACAGCTGCTATAGTTGTAATAGCTAACCGCTTTTACCGCTACGCGCTATTGCTACTTCTATGTTACATGGACTTTTTTGTAATTTACATGAACTTCTATACTTTTGTTCATATTTTTGATACTACATGGTCAACTATAATAAGTATGCTAAACCGAACTATATGTTTTTGTTCCTATTTGTGATTTAATCTCTCATTCTAGCTATATCAGAAAATATTCAAATATTAATTCTTCCTTTTGTTTTCTCTTCATCTAGTATTCACCTGTAAAATTATCGCCTTTCGTGAAGCTGATTTTGATTATTATAATATATAAAATATTCAAATAGGTATACTAACTTTATTTCAATTATAAAATTAATTGTTTTTCGTTTATTATAATATATAATACTATGAAGTATATATGAACTATTAAATAATTTTACTTTGTATATCTTTTTTTTTCTTCTTATTTGCATGATTGAAAAAAAATATAGACTTAGATCAGTTATCATTTAGTTATTACTCCAATTCTCCAATATTGCTCCTGTTGCTAATTAGTAGAAATATAGACTATAAATTTTAAAAATTAAAAAAATGCTATGTATGAAAGCTTTCTCTATAGCTACGCTATTCGCTGTAGTTTTTTTTTCTCTTCCCGTTATGTCGCTATAATAGCTATTTAGAACCTTGAAAAATACCCAAGTTCATAATATTTATCTAAATAAAACGGTGAATAATATTTTTTTCATAATATATATTAAACTATCTGGTTTATACCAACTATTCAGATACAGATAATTAAAATTTGAAACTATATTAGTATCCGTATTTGCACATATATTAGGATATCGGATATTCATATTTAATTTTTAGATATGAATACGGATTTGAATCCAGACGGATAATATCCAATACGTTTGCTCCCCTAGTTGAAACCCTAATTTGGATGAATTTTTTTTTTTTTTTATTAAAATTCCTCCGGATAGCATAATACAAATTTAGAAATTAGGAGATACACTTCATGTTACACAAAAAGATCCGAGGGAATGATGGTTTTATATTTTTATGGGAAGGTTGGAATAGCACTGAGCCCTAGTTCTAGCCCAACTAAAAGAGGTGTACACGGTACACGCAACATAGCAATACAATTACAGCATGTCTTTTTAACGGGCCTCCTGGGCCAGATCCAGCATATATTGGACCACGTTAAAAGAAGCAAAAAAAAAAAAGTTAAAGAATTAGTTTATGCCTGCTATTTTTTGAGATAAAAAATATGATTAAGTTTTAAAATATAAATATTCACAAAACAATCAAATTACGAACATACGACCTCTTATAAAAAATCATATAAAAATTACGAACAAAATAATATATATGCCTTCCCTACCATATTTTACAATTTTTGTTATTCGTTTAAATTAAAATGGCTCTTTTTGTTATATTTGTCGAGGCCTAATTTATAAGTAAATTAAGTGAACTTTTAAGTTTTCTCTTGGTGATTTACTTCTGAATTGAATCCTCCTATCCATTATTAAAATTCAATCCACAACTCTCTAATTTGTTTTTAATTATTGAAATAAAATGAATCATTCCTTCGTTATTGTTCCAATCAGAGGGTTGCTAGGCAAAGTTTTGAAGAGAACGAGAAAATTGAAGCATACAAGGATCAAAATTTTTATTTATATTCCCTGTTACTTTCTTGGGACCCAGTTTTGTAGATGTGTAATCTCAATATAAAGAGTCTACAATAATCAAATTATCACAGTTTCACAATCACACATATTAATTAACTAAGTTAAACAATTAACTACAAACTTAAGAACAACAATATGTAATTGTATCCGAGGTGTAAATAATTTTGTAGAAATATAGAATAATAAAAAGGAGAATAAAATACAAAAAGGGGGCTTTGCATATATAACCCCCAAGTAGAACTAGGGTGTTTTTAAGTTTACTAAGTCCCTTAGTAAACTCAATTCTAAAATTTATCGAATTGGCTTCAAACAACGAATCTGAACCATTGAAACTCATCTATCTTACGAGTAATGAATCTACACATATGAAAATTTTAAATTTTCGAATTAATTTTGTATAGAGTCAAGTGGTAAAAAACATTCAAAAAATAAATGCATCAGAATTACTTTATAAACCTTTTAATTTTGAGTGCTCGACTTTATACTAATTAAATTAATTCGAAAATTTAAATTTGACAGTGAAGCTCATAAGATAGATAGGTTGTTTGAAGCTAATCCGAAAATTTTTAGAGTTGAGTTCACAAAGGAGCATGATGAATTTAGCCGAATTTAACCGGTTCATTGAAATTTTGACCATTTTTCTTGATAATATATATTTTATGAAGAAGTCGTGCTGACATGCAACCATACTGTTAAGGTAGTACTTTCTGTGTTGGCACCTTGAGTAGCAACCAACCAATAATAACAGAAACAAATCTGCGTTGCGATTCTTTGAAATTGCAGGGTCTCTGCTTGTCCAAATCAAACCATTCATTTGTTTTGAGATTCGTACATAAAAATCAACTGCTTTGAAATTCGTGCATTTTAAAAAAATGAATGGTTTGATATGAAAAAGCAGGAACCTGCTATTCCAAAGAATCGCAGCAGATTTATTTCCAATAATAACAACGTTAAACAGATCGTTGCTTTTCTAAGTATTTTTTATTTTATTTTTGGCAGGAGCTACCAAGTGTTTTTATTATTGTTAGAACATTAGTACAAAGTTCAACAAAAGTACTGCATCATATAAAACAAATGGAAAATAAATATGAAGGCCCATGTAGAGGCCCAGTGCTCTTGGCATTGCTTTTGTAAGTAAAACCAGAATTTTTGTCCAGTGCCTCTCAAGTTCAAAATTCTTTCGATATGAAATAATATTTCGTTCCATAAAAATAAACAACCTTCATATCCAATTTGTTCAATTTTCGAAATGTAAACAGAATCCTGATGACATTATGTTCATGAAATTGATAACTGGGTAGAGCATATACGATTAAACTTGTTTGTAAATTAACTACGTTTTACGTAATCTACGATTCTAAGTAACGGAATGCTTGATGCCACAGCTGAAGCATAGACAGAACAAATATACCCATAAAACAAACAATCAGTGAACAAAATCAATGTCAGTACTAATAGATGACATAAAGGTAACTGGAAATTCATGACAAATCAGTTCAGGTAAATGGCTTCCATCTCAAGTCATATTTTATTATTTGATAGGTTATTTTCAAGAACAATAATTATCCTCAAAAACAATATGCATAGTATTGACTATAGAAGAAAAAACCAGCCGTTCCGGCACGGAATCGGACAATACGGATCCGATTTCAGTCCGAATTACACGGTATGTGTTGATTCCAGTCAAATTTTAGCCGAATGGTTTAATTTCAGTCACATTTTGACTGAAACGGTCCAATTTTAGCGAAATTCAGCTGAAATGCGCTATACCCACCAATAATTTTTTTTTTGCGCTGAGCGTGACTCGAACATGGGAAGGGTTATATAACATCCACCAGAAGTACATAACTACCACTACACCATACAACCTTTTGTTACAAAAAAATATAACTACATGGATATATATTGTAATTTGTACTATATCCAATCCATTCAAAACATGTATATATTGTATTAATGGATTATTTAATTGTAATTACTTGTCTAAACAGAAATTGTTGACAAATTATTTTTTTATCAATTTTTTTTCTATTTTTTTTTACTATAAAACGAGTTTTTGGCAAAAAAAAGTCACAGTTTCCGATCCGATTTGGCCAATTCTGACCAATTCACCTGATTCGATCCCACGGTCAAAAGACCGACTCTGATTCCGATTCCGATTTTTTCTTCTATGGTATTGACTATTGACTTGAAATTAACAATTGCATTGTACCAGATCCAAACCAGCTAATTGTCATCTACTTAATGTTTAAGTAGTAATTACTTCATCTAAGAGTCGGTCAATATAAATTAATGTGTCCGTAAACAGTTCATGGCTATGTGATCTTCGCAGAGTGTAACAGACTGTTGTTTGTATCATGGCATATTATATTACTGATGGATTATGACTATATTTACAATAGCAGTGTTAAATTGAAAAGAAAAAAAATGAAGAAACAATTTCCATTTGAAGTCTATGGATTTTCAGATTTTGTGGCAGAGCTATTGACATATACTCCTAGAGATGCGAGATGACCATCGGTGGAGCATCCGTGGAAACCGGTAAACCCTCTAGGATCGTTGTAGATGAATGGAGAACCAAATTTTGTGCCGAAAGAACACAACTTGCCGTTGTTTGTGCTGAGTTCCAGATATGTAATGCCATTTTTGTCGAAGTATCCATCTATTCGAGTAATCAGAGTTTCGGGTGGAAGATGAATCTGCAAAAAAAATTCAATTATACATTAAAGAGACACTACTGGCATGGTTCTTGCACATTGAACAACACCAGAGAAAATAACATCGATTGATTTTAAATAATATTTTAGGTTAGCTGAATCGATAGATCATATGTTAATTTAAGTGATTAGGGTTATAAATTTGTAATTGATCAGAAATATATAAAATAATTATTGGAATTTATTGGCACGACACAACATGTTGCTATGTACATGTCAGACCTTTAAATTTGGTGCAAATTAATACGTCAAGTTTACATTTATGATAAGATTACACACAAAACTTTAACGAATTTAAGTAGACAAGATCGAATAAAAGAAAAACGAACATCAGATATTAGATAAAAATATATAAAATTAATAGTTACCGCTTCAAAAATACGGGAGTACCCGGATGCTCCACGCTGTGGTGCTATAAAAATGTTGTTACTGAAATCTTTATAAACAGTTTGGATTGAACCGATATAACTGCTCCCGTAGCTAACAAAGATACTCTCTATTCTGTGATGAGAACCATCGTCCCAGTTTGTACCTTCAGTAATTCCACAAGGACCGAGCCGTATGTGTATTTCTCTTCCCTATATTTTCATGCAAATTGATTCTAATAAAGGTTAGTCATAAAATCGGGATATATCACTTTCCTAAATTACATATTGCCAATTAAAGTTAGTCATAAAATTGTAGAACAAACTAATGAATTCCAAAAAGATGAATACACACACAATTAATGAATTCCTAAATTACATAGGCAAGCACACTAGTATATAAATTCATCAGCTTTAAGCAACTGATTAATTAAGGGTGGTAATTAGTTGACTATTTGATTCTGCCGAGCTCTTAATTACACAGTTAATAGCATATTTGCGTTGATCTCCAATGGAAAAGATCAAGTTGGCCAGCTGGGAATGTGATCAAATCAAACCTTCCAAGTCGCTCCCAAATAGTGTCCCTTCTTTGTAAAACAAGCAAAGAAATCTGCGATCACTTACCTTGAGATACCAAGAAAGAGCTTCAGAAGCTGTGTCCATTGGGTTTTTTTCCTCTCTGTCTCTCATACGAAGTGCACGATCTAAGGATTTCGCTGGGCAGATACAAGACTATAACACAAATCGTGAAGTGCTTTCTTCCTTTCCGTGAGTGGAAGAATAAATAATATGGGAGAGACACAAAATAGGAGGAGATCGAATGAGAATAAATGATAGGGGAGAGAAAGGTTACAACTTACAAGGAAATAATAGAATAAAATGGTGGAGTGCTTTTCTTTCTTTTCCTTTGGTGCAATAAAGGGATGAGATAGAGAGAGAGAAAGAGAAGAGTTAAGGAACAAGGCAGGATGATTCGGATCAGAAATTTTTAGTTCTTGTCTGCTTTTGTACCCCATAAAGTTTTCAAAATCAATTGAAAATATTATGTGCCCGGATATACTGGGTCCTGATCTGACTCAAAATTTGAGTTTAAATTCGAGCCGTCTAATCTAAAGATGAGCTAATCTGGTACAAGATAGAATTCACAATTTCAATTGATCTCTTTAATATTCTTGCATCATCTGATCAGGCAGTTTGGACTCAAACTCAAAACTTACTTTAGGATCCAAATTCGGAAGCTTTATTTTGTTGAAAATCCGATCCATCTGAATGATAAGGGCTTTATTTTGTTGAAAATGAAAATCTGTAATCATTATGTTGATGTCATTTTACGAGAGCTTTTTATTTTTAATGGATGTTGACAGTAAGTTAATTTTATGCAGTTCATTTATCATTTTTTTAAATTAGTTAAAAGTTCATATATTGATATATGTGTAAAGAGCTCTTTACACATATATTGATAAATTATGGTATTTTTCAATTAGTTGATTATCTTAATTTTAAAACTTATCGGATTGACTAAAATGACGAATTTAAACCGTTGAAGCCGACCTACTTCAGAAATAATGAGTTTATTTGTAAAAAAATTAAAATTTTTGAGATAATTTTATATAAAGTCAAGTTGTCATATAAATATCTCTTATTAAAAAAGAAAATTGTGGTGATTTTCTATCAGGACAATTTTACAAATGATCAGCATGACACACATTATATCATTAAATTAACGAAATAACTGTTATTATAAATGATTGATCAATCATTCCAAGTGAAACAAACATCAAGCATGCATAACCATGCTTAATAAATTTATTAGCATTATGCTCGTACGTTACAACGGGGATTATTAGAGAACAAAAAAAATTCTCTTATGAAATGGCATATTTTCATAAAAATAAAAAAATAGATTAGTGAAAACAATAATCATACAAAAATATCCATTGATAATATTAAAATTGATTGCTTCAAATTCAAATTCTAATTCAAATTCAAATTATAATAAAAAGTTAATTAGTGTAATAAATTTAAATGAGAAATATGCCATTTTTCGCATTGTACCAAATCAGAACCAGCTAATTGTCATCTTACTCTTTATGTTGACAATTACCTCTTCTAAAACTCCGACTTTATGTCCGTAAACAAAACAGTGTATCAATTTAGGTGATCTATGCCGAGTGCAACAAAACAGTACTGTTGTTTATATTATGGAAGATATATAATGTTACTAATGGATTAGAAGTACATTTATAATACGTACATTCAGAATACGTACATTCCAAGCAAAACAAAAACCAAACTTAATCATGCATGCATAATACGTACATTCAGAATTTTACTGAGAAAAAAATGATAATGAGAATATATTAGTTGGAGCTAGGGCATGGCGCCTTAGATACTGCTGAGTAGGGGTATTAATGTATACTCCAATTAATGGAAGTGAGAGATTTGCCATATGCACTGCCGTGGAACCCAGAAAATCCAAGATCTGACTCAAATGTAAATGAATGACAGACTTCCCCCCAACGGAACCATAGCTACGTCCGCTGCTACTAAATTCCAGATAAGTAATTCTTCCACGACCCACATACTCATAACTTGCATCTATCCGAGTGATTGGTTTTGTTATATTAATCTGCAATTGTAAAGAAATAGATCGCTAGCTAGCTACTTCAATGAAATATAAAGTTTCTAGTTGAATACTTTGTTCTCGTCAATAATAAAAAAAGAGGCAATTTTAGCGTAAATTCAAGTAATTTATATATCCATTTAAAATTATATATTTTTTTACTAGAAAATTAAATTAGAGGTATTTTCCATCTATTTGAGTGAAAATAAGGGTCAGATGCATTTCCATCTTATAGATAGGTTGTGTATCAAGTTAGACTTTGCTTAGTAAGTCATCACATCACATATATCACAAAAAAAGAAACAATTAAATTCGTAGATAAAGACTGCACAGAAGTGAAAGAGAAAAAAATAATTTTATCACATATAAAAGAAACGAAAATGAGAAATTATATCAATATAATTTTTTATAAACACAAAATACCGTTGTGAATGACGTGGCTTGGATGCTTCCAAGCTGTGGACCCATCTCGATGTTATCTGAATCATTGTAAAAAGCTTGGAAAGTTATGCCATCTCGATCAGAATAACTCACTAAAATCTTCTTTATTTTCTGATGAACACCATCATCCCAGTTCACCCTGCCTAAAGGCCCAAAACCACGTAGGCATCTCCATGGTCCCCACTTGATCGGGATATCATTTTCATAAATTAAATTGCTAATTATGGTTAATCATATAATTATAGAATAAAACTAATGAATTCCAAAGAGATGAATACTTACCATTGTTACTTATATTCACTTTCACGCTATCTGTTAACCTTGAAAAAATTTCTGGTACGCACACTTGTATTTATCAGTGCTTGGCACCTGATTAATTACGGGTGGTTATTAGGTGACTCAGTGATCCTGCCGAGCTCTTAATTACACAATTAATTAATGGTATTTCTTCATTGATCTCGTAGTTTTCTGTATTGTGATTACTTTTTTTTTTTAACAAAAGTGGGTCTGCCCACCGATTTCCATTAATATGAAAACCATACAAAAGTCATGTCGTACTGGTATCACCATTGGTACAAACCGACAACAATAACAACATTCACAATTATCCATACAAAGTGTTATAGAAAGAAGCCGACATTTAGCAACCACAAAAGAACTATAGCTACATAAAACCTTCGACTAACAAAAAGTAGAGACTAGAAATGAGCAAAATAAACCCCTACAACCAAAGTAATCGCCTCAACATGAAATATCTTCAAAGCATATCATCACTGTCAACTCTATCACCTGTACCAGGCATATATAGGGATTATATCCTGTGCTCCCTCCAATGTAAAAGTATGTGAACTTCCTGATAGGTCATTTACATCACAAGGAAGCATCAATTTAAGATTAGAAATAGCATCATATCTTTGATTCATACACCAAAAATGAGCACCTGAAATTATTTGAGTGCCCAAACTTTGAACACTTCGTTTGTGTCATGCTTGAAAAATCAACCTATTTCTTTCTAACCACAGATTGCACAATACAGCTCCCCTAATTATCTCGACCGCATTGGGATCCTTCATAGGAATACTCCTATCCAAATCCCAAAGAGCCTGAATATTAATACAATAAAAAACAAACCCATTGAACATCCCTATTCATTGCCAAATTTCCTTAGCTACTAGACAAGCAATAAACAAATGATCAACATATTCAAGACCATTACAAAATACACAAGATAAATAACATGTCCAACCCCTTTGATGCAAATTATCCCTTGTCAAGATCTTGTTTTGTTTAACCAACCAAAGAAAATTTTTACTTTTGAGGGTATTTTAGCATTCCAAATAGACCTAAACTCAAAATTTGGTATACCACCATACTCCATCCAAGAATATAAAGAGTGTACGGAAAACTTCCCATTAACATTCCATCGCCATTGTAATTGGTCATTAAAGTCAGATAGTTGAAAGGAACTAAACTGCTGAACTAGAGCAATCCATTCCTCTCGATAAATCCCTGTCAATTGTCTAGCAAAATGCAAATTTATACTATTATTCATAAAAACCTGCGATACCAAAATATGTTGATCATAAGCAATAAGGAATAGATTAGGATAAATGGAGTTCAAAGCACTTGGCCCACTCCACCTATCTAACCAGAAACGAACTGTTAAACCATTGCCAACTTTCCAATCGGTACCTAGCTCTATAAGAAACTTGTCTTTCATAATACCACACCAAAAAAGAGATAATTTCCCTTGATCACTTGCCACTATATTTTTCTGAATAATTTCCAATTCAATACTTTCCAATCTATTAAAGAGTATTTTTTCCTACTAGAGTTACCTCTAAACCAAAGAAACTGTCGTCTTAACTTATCAATTCATCGACGTACCATAACCGGCATCCTATACAAAGACAACCAATAAAGGGGGATAGCTGACACTACTGCATTTAGTAATGTCACCCGACCCTCCAGTGAAAGTAGCTTACTCTTCCAATTATGTAACCTTTTATCAATTTTTTCAATCAAATCATCCCAACAAGACATAGGTAATTTCTTCCAAAATAAAGGTACCCCTAAATAATTAAGAGGCAGCTGAGCCACCTTACAGCCTAATTGACGGGCCAACAATTGACCATGCTGATCAGAAATATTCAAAGGCACCATTACACTTTTATCAAAATTAATTTTCAATCCTGATAGATTTTCAAAACAAAGAAGAATCCATTTTAGAGATGCAATGATTTTACAATCAGCCTGCAGAGAAACTAATGTATCATCTGCGAAATGCAAATTTAAAATATTACCTACATTTAAAAAATTTCCTAACCCCTGGATTAAACCTGCAACTTGAGCTCTCTTCAAAATTTTATTTAAAACATCGGATACTAAATTAAAAAGGAAGGGTGAAAGAGGGTCCCATGCCTCAAACCTCTCATGCAAGTAAAATAATTACATTAAAATGAGACAATTTGTATAGTAATTAAAATTTCATATCTAATTTTCAGATACAGATATGGATCTGAATCGGATGGATAATATACAATACGTTTGCACCCCTAGTTCAAACCCTATTTGGATGATTTTTTTTTTCTTTTTCCTTTTTAAAAAATTCCTCCGGATAGCATTAGTCTTTCCTAACGTGCCTTCTGGGCCAGATCCCAGAGCATATACTGGACCACGTTAAAAGAAGCAAAAAAAAAAAAGTTATAGAATTAGTTTGTGCCTGTTATTTTTTGAGATAAAAATAATATCAAGTTTTAAAATATAAAAAATCACAAAGCAATCAAATTACGAACATACGACCTCCTGTAAAAAAAAAAATTACGAACAGAATAATATATATGTCTTCCCTACTATAGTTTACAATTAATGTTTGTTATTTTTTAAATTAAAATGGCTCTTTTTGTTATATTTGTCGAGGCCTAATTTCTAAGTAAATTAAGTGAACTTTTAAGTTTTCTCTTGGAGATTTACTGCTGAATCGAATCCAACTATCCATTACACCATTGGTAAAATACTAAAATTCAATCCACAACTCTCTAATTTGTTTTTTTTTATTATTGAAATAAACTGAATCATTCCTTCATTATTGTTGCAATTTAAAAGGTTGCTAGGCAATGTTTTGAAGAGAACGATAAAATTGAAGCATATAAGGATCAAATTTTTTATTTATATTCCCAGTTACTTTTTTGCGTTTTTGTAGATGTGTAATCTCAATACAAAGAGTCTACAATAATCAAATTATCACAGTTTCACAATCACACATATTAACTAAGCTAAACAATTAGCTACAAACTTAAGAAAAAACAATATGCAATTATATCCGAGGTGTAAATAATTTTGAAAAAATATAGAATAATGAAAAGTCTTAATTTTAATGCAATGGGCTCTAGCCTCTTTTAAAAAAAAATAGAATAATGAAAAGGAGAAAAGAATACAAAAAGGGGGCTTTGCATATATAACCCCAGATAGAACTAGGGTGTTTTTAAGTTTACTATAAGTCCCTTAGTAAACTCAATTCTAAAATCTATCGGATTGGTTTTAAACGACAAATCCGAACCGTTGAAACTCATCTACCTTACGAGTAATGCATCTACATACGAAAATTTTAAATTTTCGAATTAATTTTGTATAGAGTCAAGTGGTAAAAAAACATTCAAAAAATGAATGCATCAGAATTACTTCATATACCTTCTAATTTTGAGTTCTCGACATTATACTAATTAAATTAATTCGAAAATTTAAATTTGACAGTGAAGCTCATAAGATAGATGGGTTTCAACGATACATATTCGTTATTTGAAGCCAATCTGAAATATTTTAGAGTTGAGTTCACAAAGGAGGATGGTGAATTTAGCCGAATTTAACCGGTTCATTGAAATTTGACCATTTTTCTTCATAATATATATTTTATGAAGAAGTCTTGCTGACATGCAACCATCTACTGTTAAGGCAATACTTTCTGTGTTGGCACCTTGAGTAGCAACCAACCAATAATAACAACGTTAAACGGATCGTTGCATTTATAAATATTTTTTTTAATTCTTGGCAGGGGCTGCCAAGTGATTTTATTATTGTGAGAACATTAGTACAAAGTTCAACAAATGGAAAATAAATATGAAGGCCCATGTAGAGGCCCAGTGCCCTTTGCATTGCTTTTCTAATTAAAACCAGAACTTTTTGTCCAGTGCCTCTCAAGTTCAAAATTCTTTCGATATGAAATAATATTTCGTTCCATAAAAAAAAGCAACCTTCATATCCAATTTGTTCAATTTTCCAAATGCAAACAGAATCCCGATGACATTCTGTTCATGAAATTGATAACTGGGTAGAGCATACACGATTAAACTTGTTTGTAAATTAATTACGTTTTACGTAATCTACGATTCTAAGTAACGGAATGCCTGATGCCCCAACAGAAGCACAGACAGAACAAATATACCCATCAAACAAACAATCAGTGAACATAATTAATGTCAGTACCAATAGATGACTGCAGGTAACTAGAAATTCATGACAAATCAGTTCAGGTAAATGGCTTCCATCTCAAGTCATATTTCATTATTTTATAGGTTATTTGCAAGAACAATAATTATCCTCAAAAACAGTATGCATGGTATTGACTATTGATTTGAAATTAACCACTGCATTGTACCAGATCAGAACCAGCTAATTGTCATCTACTTACTGTTTAAGTAGACAATTACTTCATCTAAGAATCGGTCATTATAAATTAATGTGTCCGTAAACAGTGCATGGCTATGTGATCTTCGCTGACTGTAACAGACTGTTGTTTGTATCATGACATATTATATTACTGATGGATTATGACTATATTTATAATAGCAGTATCCAATTGAAAGAAAAAATAAAGAGACAATTTCCATTTGAAGTCTATGGATTCTAAGATTTTGTGGCAGAGCTATTGACATATACTCCTAAAGCTTTGAGAAAAGAACTGGTGGAGCGTCCATGGAAACCGGTAAACCCTCTAGAATCGTTGTAGATGAATGGAGAACCAGTTTTTGTGCCGAAAGAACACATCTTGCCATTGTTTGTGCTGAGTTCCAGATATGTAATGCCATATTTGTTGAAGTATCCATCTATTCGAGTAATCAGAGTTTCGGATGGAGGATGAATCTACATAAAAATTCAATTATGCATTAAAGAGACACTACTGGCATGGTTCTTGCACATTGAACAGCACCAAAGAAAATAACATCGATTGATTTTAAATAATATTTTAGGTTAGCTGAATCGATAGATCATATGTTAATTTAAGTGATTGGGGTTGTAAACTTGTAATGGATCATAAGTAACGGAATGCTTGATGCCACAACAGAAGCACAGACAGAACAAGTATACACATCAAACAAACAATCAGTGAACATAATTAATATTAGTACCAATAGATGACAGGTAACTGGAAATTCATGACAAATCAGTTCAGGTAATTGGCTTCCATCTCAAGTCATATTTTATTATTTGATAGGTTATTTTCAAGAACAATAATTATCCTCAAAAACAGTATGCATGGTATTGATTTGAAATTAATTAACCACTGTATTATACCAAATCAGAACCAGCTAATTGTCATCTACTTACTGATTAAGTTGACAATTACCTCATCTAAGAGTTGGTCATTATAAATTAATGTGGCCCTGACGGCTTTTCATTTTTGTTTTATCAAACATTTTGGGAAGAAATTAAACAAGAATTTATGCTTTTAGTCACTGCCTTTTATAATAATCAACTTGATTTGGGTAAAATTAACATGGCATCGATTTGTTTAATACCAAAGAAGGATAATGCTATAGAGGTTAGAAATTTCAGACCGATTAGTTTAATTAATTATAGTTTGAAAATTATTACAAAGTGTTTAACAGATAGACTTTCGTTATATATGGATTCTTTGATTGACTCTACACAAACCACATTCATTAAAGGCAGATTAATTATGGACAATATAATAGTGACAAATGAGGTATTACATACAGTTAGGATTAAAAAAGAAAAATGAGTCCTATTTAAATTGGACTTCGAAAAAGCCTATGATCGGGTTCATTGGGACTTTTTGCTAGAGGTTTTAAAATTGAGAGGTTTCGGTGATAGATTTATTATATGAATTTCATTGCTTTTACACAGTGGCAAGTCTTGTGTTAGTATTAATGGGGAATTAGGGGATTACTTTAATTGTAAAAGGGGTCTCCGACAGGGAGATCCTTTATCACCTTTACTTTTTAACATAATTGTTGATGTTTTAAATAAGATCTTAGGGAGAGCGCAAAGGGTAGGTCTACTCCAAGGTTTAGGGCAGTTTAATAGTTGTGACAGGGTTCTTAATTTACATTTTGCAGATGACACACTTCTTTTTTTGAAAGCTGACCATTCCATGATTACAGTTCTTAGGTGGCTGTTACTATGTTATGAAAATCTGTCAGGAATGAAAATTAATTTTGACAAAAGCGAGATGGTACCATTAAATATTAACGAGAAAGAGGGTAATGGGTTAGCAAAGCTAATGGGGTGTAAAGTAGTGTCCTTACCTATAATGTATTTAGGTGTCCCGTTACATTGGAAGAAACTAAGTGAAAATGATTGGGTTCCTTTGCTAGAAAAATTAGAAAAACGACTACAAACTTGGAAATGGAAGTTTATGTCAATTGGTGAGAAAGTTAGTTTATTAAATGCGGTGGTTTCAGCAATACCCTTGTATTGGTTATCATTGTATAAAATGCCTAGTAAGGTTAGATATAAAATAGATAGGATTCGAAGAAAATTTTTGTGGTTTGGGAGAAATACAGTTAGGAAAAAACCATCACCCATTGCTAGGAATAAGGTTTGTATTAGTAAACAGCAAGGAGGGTTAGGGGTCCTTGATTTGCAACGTATGAATAAATCTCTTCTGACTAAATGGCTGTTTAGGTTTAATGATAATAGAGTTACAGGTACGTGGAAAGATATTATCATAGATAAAAATTCGATTTCAGGAGATAGAGGTATGAAATCAGCAATGTGGAATGATATATTGAAACTCAAAATTATTTTACAGGAAAATACTACTTGGAAATTAGGTAATGGAGAAGTGGTAAGATTCTGGCTTGACAAATGGTATGATGATAAGTTACTGTGTGTTGAATATCCCAACTTATTTGCAATAGTTTATGATAGAGAGATTGTGGTGTCAGAGGCTATGAGAGCAAACAGGTTAAGTTTACAACTGTCGAGACAGTTAACAGGAATTTATTTATTAGAATGGGTTGCCTTAGGAACAAAGCTATCAGATTTTAGATTACAACCTATATTGGGTCAAATAGTTTGGCGGTGGTCACAAAATGGGGAATTTACAGTTAAATCTGTTTACAAACTGTTAGAGATTGGGGGTGCACTAGATAACCTGTTTAAGAATATTTGGTTAGCCAAACTTCCATTAAAGGTCAAAATTTTTCTTTGGCTGGTTTGTCAAAAGAAAATTTTAACAAATGATAGATTACTTAAACGTGGGTGGACAGGTGATCCGAAATGCGTATATTGTGATCAAATGGAGACCATTGAACATCTCTTTGTTAATTGTCAGTTTGCACAAGCTATATGGCAATGGATAGCTCGTTTTAACAATTTTTATTTTTATGGCAGCACTATTGATGAGTTATGGGAACTTGATTATTGTATTCCATTAAAGGAACCTCATATTATTGAAATTATTAGGGGAACAGTAATCTGGAATATCTGGCTAGATAGAAATCGAATTATTTTTCATGACGGACAGGTACATTCGGTTCGAAATATTGGGAGTAAAATCTTAGCAATAGCTAGATTTTGGACTTTGAATCAAAAATCCGATTTAACCTCCCAATTGAACTTAATTCCTCCTTTTGATGTGAAAGACCTGACAGGAGATACACTAGTAGCTTTCACGACGGATTTGCAGGTTTCAACCCCTACGCATGGAGCCGTGAGCAGTGGGGCTGATGATAGTTCCATGGAAGAGGAAGGCAGTAGTGATATTTTGGAGCTGATGGCGCAAGTTTAGCATATCATAGCTTTTGTTTTCTGTTTTAAATGTGTTACATGTTATTAGTTTTTGGTTCTCAAGGGGTTGTCAGAAATGTATGGGAGGGGGATTAGAATGGTTTTTGTTTACAGGTTGTTGGTTTTTGGTTATCAAGTGGTAGTCAGGAAAATATAGGAGGAAGACTAATTAGAACTTGTAGTTTGTTTCAGGTTTTATTTCAGTTGTATTCGGCACTTCTAGTGCTGATAAACATTGCTTATGGTTTCGTAATAGAAATCGGTGGTATAGGCCACTTCTTTCAAAAAAAAATTTAATGTGTCCGTAAACAGTCCATGGAAAATAACAGACAGTGTTGTTTGTATCATGGAATATTATATTACTGATGGATTATGACTATATTTATAATCACAGTGTCAAATTGAAAAGAAAATGGAGAAACAATTTCCATTTGAAGTCTATGGATTCTAAGATTTTGTGGCAGAGCTATTGACATATACTCCTAGAGCTGCGAGAAGACCACTGGTGGAGCGTCCGTGGAAACCGGTAAACCCTCTAGGATCGTTGTAGATGAATGGAGAACCAGATTTTGTGCCAAAAGAACACAACTTGCCGTTGTTTGTGCTGAGTTCCAAACATGTAATGCCATTTTTGTCGAAGTATCCATCTATTCGAGTAATCAGAGTTTCGGGTGGAAGATGAATCTGCATAAAAATTCAATTATACATTAAAGAGACACTACTGGCATGGTTGTTGCACATTGAACAGCACCAGAGAAAATAACATCGATTGATTTTAAATAATATTTTAGGTTAGCTGAATCGATAGATCATATGTTAATTCAAGTCATTCGGGTTATAAACTTGTAATTGATCCTAAATTTATAAAATTTATATATATATAAAATAATTATTGGAATTTACTGGCACCACACAACATGTTGCTATGTACATGCCAGACCTTTAAATTTGGTGCAAATTAATACGTCTAAGTTTACATTTATGATAAGATTCTCCTCCCCCCCCACCCCCCCCCCCCCCCCCCCCCCCCCGCCCACACACACACAAAACTTTAAAGAATTTGAGTAGACAAGATCGAATAAAAGAAAAACGAACATCAGATATTAGACAAAAATATATAAAATTAATAGTTACCGCTTCAAAAATGCGGGAGTAACCGGACGGTCCACGCTGCGGTGCTATAAAAATGTTGTTACTGAAATCTTTATAAACAGTTTGGATTGAACCGATATAAGTGCTCGAGTAACTAACAAAGATACTCTCTATTCTTTGATGAGAACCATCGTCCCAGTTTGTACCTTCAGTAATTCCACAAGGACCGAGCCGTACGTGTATTTCTCTTCCCTATATTAATTTTCATGCAAATTGATTCTAATTATTAGTTAATTCTTGATAATAAAATAAAAGTGTACTTGCTAAATTGTAAATGGGTGTGCAATACTATGTTAAGATTAGCCATAAAATCGGGATATATCACTTTCCTAAATTACATATTGCCAGGCATAAAATTGTAGAACAAACTAATGAATTCCAAAAGGATGAATACGCCCACAATTAATGAATTTCTAAATTACATAGGTAAGCACACTTGTATATAAATTCATCAGCTTTAAGCAATTGATTAATTAAGGGTGGTAATTAGGTGACTCTTTGATTCTGCCGAGCTCTTAATTACACAGTTAATGGCATATTTGCATTGATCTCCAATGGAAAAGATCAAGCTGGCCAGCTGGGAATGTAATCAAATCAAACCTTCCAAGTTGCTCCCAAATAGTGTCCTTTTTTTGTAAAACAAGGGAAGAAATCTGCGATCACTTACCTTGAGATACCAATAAAGAGCTTCAAAAGCTGCGTCCATTGGTTTTTTTTCATCTCTGTCTCTCATACCAAGTGCACAATTTACCAATTTCACTGGGCAGATACAAGACTCTAACACAAATCGTGAAGTGCTTTTCTTCCTTTCCGTGAGTGGAAGAATATATAAATGATATGGGGGAGAGACAAAAAAAGGAGAAGAGATCGAATGAGAATAAATGATAGGGGAGAGAAAGGACTAAAGGAAATAATAGAATAAAATGGTGGAGTGCTTTTTCTTCCTTTTCATCAGTGGAAGAAAGGAACGAGAGAGAGAAAGGAGAAGATTCTTATAGCAGGAGATATGATTAAATGGAATTATATATGTGAAGGTGTGGATGTGCAAGGTGCCTTTGAAGTTAGAATTTTTGTTTTCTTGGCATTAAAACAGATGATTCTCACGCATGACGAGTTGGCCAAACAGGGGTATTCCTTGTGTTATGATGTGTGATGTGCTCTAATTGTGGTTATGAGACCGGTTGCCATTTACAATTTGAGTGGGAATATGTGCAGTCCGTTTGGAATTTGATGTCCTTACGTCTAGAGTATCGACTGATGGTGTTCGGGGAATCGGTTCAGGAGACTTGGGATAAGTCGTGGCAGTGTTCGAAGGCAGCAGGAAGGCGCAACTATGTGGTTCTTGTGGAAGCAACGAAATGAGAAGGTGTTTCAGGATAAATTGTTGCCGCCTCGAATCCTAATTGAGAAGATAAATGAGGAGTTCATGCTGTGGTTGAAATATTGCAAGGGGTCGAACAGTAGGAGATGTTCGGGTAGAGGAAGCAGTGTAGTACAGCCTTTTTTTATTTGTTATTTTTAATTTTATTTGCATGTTTGGTAGTTCCTACCCACCCTCTCAAAAAAAAAAAAAAAAAGGAGAAGATTAATGGAACAAGGCGAGATGATTCGGATCATAAATTTTTATTTCTTGTCTTCTTTTGAACCCAATAAAATTTCCAAAATCAATTGAAAGTATTATGTGCCCAAATTAAAAAGAAAAATGGAGAAGCAATCCAAGTCCAAATTATAAAAACTTGTAGGCCAGTAAATATATCAATCATTCCAAGCAAAACAAAAACCAAACTTAATCATGCATAATACATTCAGAATTTTACTGAGAAAAAAATGATAATGAGAATATATTAGTTGGAGCTAGGGCATGGCGCCTTAGATACTGCTGAGTAGGGGTATTAATTAATGTATACTCCAAGGGAAGTGAGAGATTTTCTATTTACCCAAGTACTGCCGCGGAACCCAGAAAATCCAAGATCTGACTCAAATGTAAATGAATGATCAGACTTCCTCCCAACGGAACCATATATAGCTACGTCCGCTGCTACTAAATTCCAGATAAGTAATTCTTGCAAGACCAACATCATACTCACAAAAAAAAACAATTAAATTCGTAGATAAAGACTACACAGAAGTGAAAGAGAAAAAATAATTTTTCACATATAAAAGAAACGAAAATGAGAAACTATATCAATATATTTTTTTTATAAACACAAAATACCGTTGTGCGACATCATGAGAACAAACAAATAGAATAATGATTTCAGATTACATGATGGCTTATCAATTATCATGAGTAATAATATTCAACTGTGTATTTTATATCATTTTCCAGACTTATTTCATAAAAAGACAATTACATTTACCAGAAAGTAAAATATCAAATCCAAGAACTTCCAGATCAAATCGAAACTCTCTTTTACTTTTCAAGCTTTAGTTTAATTGTAACAACCTCCATTTTTCGGATATTGAACCTACCAATTAGGAATTTAGAACGAAACCTCCCCAATCAACTTTTACTTTCTTAATATTCTGAAAATAATTAATAGAGTTAAAGCCTCAAAATTAGTATTTCCAGATATCTCTTGGATCGATACCTTAAGTACTACTGGGATTAGATTTTGCGCTTGCAATCAACAAATCTTTGAGTATTAGATTTATAAATTTAAAAGTTTAAAGAGTATAAAATCCGAATAATAATCCTATACACAAAATACTCAATAATATAATTACAAAAATTTATGCTGCTGGATCTATCACCTAGGCACCTCGGTTTCAATTTCCAGCACTGAGCTATAACCAGTACTGTGAAAAGTACTTGCATCTGATGTAGTATAAGAAGTTGATTCACCTAATAAGCTCACTTTCTCTTCTTCAACTCTTTCTTGCCCCTGCTGGCTGCTGTTGAGTCTTGCTAGATATTGCAGTTTCTCCACAACTTGTCTCATTGTTGGTCGATCCTCTGCTATGACACTTAAACATCACACTGCAAGCTCGCTCACTTCTTGGAGAACCTCAATCACCTTCTCGTCGTTACTGATAATATCCTTGTCTAACAACTCGTGAAGCTTGTTCTTCCTCAGATTTGAAGCAAAGCATGAAGCCAAATGCTTTCGTTCCTTCGTCTCATCCATGAAAATAGCACACTTCCTTGTAATAATCTCCAAGAGAACTACCCCAAAACTATACACATCGCTTTTCTTTGTTAATACTCCAGTGGCGACGTACTCGGGATCTATGTAACCCCGAGTCCCTTGTACAACCTTGACAACTTCTGTGTCATCATTTGGAACAAGGTTTGAAGCACCAAAGTCAGAGACTTTGGCATGATAATCATTTTCTAAAAGTATATTGGCTGAGTTAACATCACCATGGAGTATAATTCGAGAGATGGAGGAGTGCAGATAATCAAGTGCCTCTGCTGAGTCCAAAGCAATTTTTAGTCGACTACCCAAGGAAATTGATCTTTTGTTGCTGTTGCCATGAAGCAATTCAAAGAGTGTCCCATTGGGAACAAACTCATAGAGTAACATTGGGATTTTAACATCTAGACAACAACCCAGTAGTCTAATTATGTTCTTATGGTTTATTTGTGAAACAAGGAGAATTTCATTCACAAATTCTCCTCTTTGTGTTTCTTCGACTTCCTTTGCTTTCTTTATTGCCACAAACTGGTTATTTTCTAACAACCCCTTGTACACCTTCCCTTGTCCTCCCACGCCTACTACATTAGTTTCTGCAAAATTATTGGTTGCAGCTTCTATCTGCTTTTTACTGTAAACGCTGAGGTGGTCGGCCATCATCTGGTAGTATCTTTGATACTCTTCTCTTTCTTTTTTGTGTCTTTCATGTTGTTGACGTGTGATTACCAGAAAACACAAGGCCAAAAAAATAGCAACACCAAGAACAGAATCTGCATTTAATCAAGAAATAGGGTAAGTAAAATTTGTTTCTCAATTTCCTCTGACCCAGCATATTTTTTGCTTCTCAAAACTACTAAGACCAATTGATCTGAAATTTAGAAGTTAAAACAGTAAAATTAGTCTCAATATGCACTCTCTAAGCTTTTTCAGGTGACGTAGCCTCAGACTCGGTATGATTTCAGTTGAGAATTTCAGTTTTCATTGCAAATTCCAATGCGACGAGTAAATCGATGAGTAAATCGGGCAAAACTTGGATTGTCATGGGCTGATTATGCATGGTTCTGAAACTCAGAATCGGAATTGGAATCAGATTCTTGACCTTAGAATCAAAATCGGATGAATCGTCCGAGTTGACTCGGGAACTCATATTTTTTTGGCAGAAGGCATATTTTGTAGCCAAAACATAGGAAATAATTGGTAAAAAAATAATTTTCAAAAAAACTATGTTAAGACAAAATATTACAGTCAAATAGTTCACTAATTATATAATGTAATATAAGCATTATAAATAAAACACTTTTCATTACTAGAAGCTATGTCGAGCTAGCTAGATCATCTCATCGTACTCTGTATTAAAATAAGAATAGGAATATTGTTATACAGAATAAAAAAGGAAGACATTAATATAGTGTCAAATGAAGAATTATTAATATCCTCATATCCAACATATTAAAATACAAATCGGTCTAAATTAGCTTAATCGAATCGGAAACTTGAATTTTTTAACAAAAACTTTTTTATACTAAAATAAAGAAAAAAAATATTTCTGTAAATAAAGTCTTCAAACACATATATTGTGTAAATATTTTTGTATAAAATAATTTTAATATCCACACTAGCAAACTCTTCCATTGAATTATAACTTACGTTCAATATAAAAATGACGGTCTAAGATTTTAAAACCCGAGTAAAACTAGGGTGCTCTTAAGTTCACCAAGCTTCTATGTGAACTTAACTCTAAAATCTATCGGATTGATTTCAAATGACGAATCCAAACTGTTCAAACCCTTATATCTTATGAGTGATGCGTCTACATGCAAAAATTTTAAAATTTTGAATTAATTATGTATAAAGTCAAGTGGTTAAAAGTTGTTCAAAAAATGAATGCATTAAAATTAATTTATAAACCTTCTACTTTTGACCGCTTGACTTAATGCTAAATTAATTCGAAAGTTAAAATTTTTTGAATGTAGATGCATCACTCATAAAATAGAAGAGCTTCAACAGTTCAGATTCGTCATTTGAAGTCAATCCGATAGGTTTCAGAGTTGAGTGAACAAATAGGCTTGGAGAATAACAAAAGAATGTAATTTGATAATTACTAAATGAATGTGAATAACAATTACTAAATGATTAAATTAATTATTGTAATTCGATAATTAATCTTGACAAGGATATTATTACAATTATATAACTTAACGATATCTAGCTAGAATCAAGTATATATGACTAAACATGAAAATTAATGTTTTATATTATCATTATATTTAAGTAAAATAAAGATTATAATAATTTCCTACTTGTTCATATTATTACAATTCAAATGAATTTTATATGATAGTTTTTATTCATATTATAATAGTTTCTCAATTCATTTATAGTAATTTCTGAATTTATCTGATAGTTCAAATTATTTAATAATTTAGTTTTATATTATAATTATTTAAGTAAAATAAAGATTATAATAATTTCTCACTTGTTCATATTATTACAATTCAAATAAATTTTATCCGATTGTTTTTCAATTCATATTATAATAATTTCTCAATTTATCTGATAGTTCAAATAATTTATAATTTAGTTTTCAAAGAATATTATGCTAGACGAGCAAATCTCGTGTGCCAAGATCTTTGAGATTCTACTGTAATAAATATTTTTTTGACTAAATGCATCTTCAATGCTAGTTAATTTTTGTTGCCACTGGTTCTGTGGAACAAACATCTTTTCAAAGTCTATTTAGTGGTCCAATAAACCAATTTCATTTAAAAAATGTATACATTTCTCTTTCTTCCTCACAGAGTCTTTCTTTTTCTTTTGTCCCAAATCGAAACTTATCTATCTTCTCAAATCGACAACGATAAATCCCAATTAACGCCAAAATGATGTGGAATCGGCCCCAAATAGAAGAGAATCGCCTCAAATTGTAAGGATAGAACCGAGTAGGAGTGAAAACTCGGTTGAATCGGTCGAGTCATCTTGGTTTAACCGATTTTCGGTGGAAAAAACGCTAAGGTGAGAAACTCGGGTGAATCTCGGCTCGGACTAGACCGATACCGTTCCGACTCGGCCAATTTTCCAAACCATGCGATGGTCCAACTCGGCCGAGTCAACACGGAATCGGCCGATTTTCAGAACAAGACTCACATCCACTGAAAATAAATATTCCACTTCATGAAAAAGAAAGACATAGCTGCAGGATATCAATGGCTACAACAAGAACATCAAATGAGGATGGCGGCTGTAATTACCGTCACACCATCATCATAAATATCGTTGTTGTTATTTGTAATTTTGTTATTTGTATTGGTTGTCATTTTCATTAAGTATCACATATTATGAACTTTGTAATACCACATTTAGATAATTCAATTAGCAAAATCCTTTTTTACTTTTTTATATCCTGAAATTATTAATAATTGGGTTCTGTTTTATTAATTATTAATATTTTAGAAGAGCCAATTGAGTTCTGTACACTTTCTACTGGACAACAACTTATAAATTTCTTCTGAAGAAAAATGCAATAAGTGCTTGACCAATACAAAATAGGTTTTTTAATGGTGAATTTATTTTTATTTAGAATACAAAAAGAGTTTTTACAAGAACTAGCATTTTGTCTTATGACAAAGGCTCATGGTCTCTATCTAAGAGATCATGATTTTGAAACTCAGATGGAGAAATTTTTTATTGTAATAATAAGAACTATTCTTTGCTAAAAAATAAAAAATAAAAATAATACTTACAGGTAGCCACACGAGCAGGATAGGGAAAATTCTCTGAGCAATTTTGTGTTTTGCCATCCCCGTAAGTGCCTTTTGGGCAGCGGCAACTGTAGCTTCCTTCTGTGTTAAAGCATTTTCCGTCCTTGCACACGTCCTTAAGTTCACATTCGTTGATATCTGTCCAATTACAAATTGAATTAATGATGAGAAACACCCACAAAACAAGAAGTTAATACTCGGCCTGTCATTCCTGATTGCACTTTAACACCAGCTTTCAACCAAGAACAGGTAAAACTCTTTGTCTTTTTTGTGTCCCTTCTATATGCCTCCGAAAACTTTTTCAAGGTGATCATTTCAATAAACAACAGGATTCTATTAAAAGTGAGAACCTGAGAATTAATTAATTATATAGGAAGCCAAACAGGATCTCAAAAGTGTTCAATCGAAGTACATAATTACCTGTGCATCCATCAAGGAGATAGGGGTTGCCCTCATATCCTTGTGAGCATTGGCAGATGTATCCATCACCGTTGGCAGTGTCGTTGCATCTGCTGTGTTCACTGAGACATGCTGGATTAGGGCTTTTTTCTACACCAGCCTGGCACGTGCCGCTGTCCCTGATAGCCCAGTCAAGTACAATTGGCACTTTGCCCTTATTCCTCTCATAGAATCCAAACCCTTCTAGATCATTGACTTGAAAGTTGTACCAGTCGTCCTCTACCAACATTTCATAACTGCATGGGTTGTCTGACGAGGTTTCGTTATTTTCTTGAATCAATTCTGTCTCATAGTAGTTGAGCCCTTCTGTGATGGTGGTCTGGCAACAACCAAAGCCGTTACATGAACTATCGTCTGTTGTTTTGTTCGACCTCTGACAGACCGATAAACAACTTGACGCGTAACTATAACTGTTACTTTGGTTACCTAATATGATTGCAAGGCTGAAGCAGCCAATTACAGTGAACTTGTTGCGTTTGTTGGAGAAGAGAAATGCATTTGGGATACCAATCATTGAATAATTTGAATTGGTTGCATTATTTACATCGTTCGTCTGGTTTTGATAGCAGTAATAGCCGATGTTATTGAGGACGCGTGCTTCAGCATTAGTTATCTTGATCTCTAACACCTCGTTATTTTGACCCAAGAATGGTTTCGGGGGAGTAAAGGAGTCATTGCATGTAAGATTAAATCCATCTCGATAACAACCAGAAAGGGTGCCGAATGGGTAGGGGATGGTGATGTTGCCGCATTTGTCTGGGCAACCGGGCAGTGAAGTGGGAAATGTTGGGGCTACCAAATATGTTGGCAAGAGTAGGCTTATTAGTGTCAGGTAAAGAAAGCACTGCAATAGTGATTGTGTCACACAAGCCATGGATCTCTCTCTCTCTCTCTCTCTCGATGCAATTCTATGGATGAGTATGGACTGGGTATTCATTAAACAAAGGATTGGTAAATTCAGATTTATATAGATCGGAAAGATAATTCCCCTTTTTTTCTTTTTCTTTTTCAAATACCAGCTATAAATTACACGGTTTAATATAGGTTGGGCTGACTTAGATTGTCAAGTCTCACAAGGCTCACAGCCATATGGTTTTCAGAGGCGGATTTGCATTATGCCCAATGAGTGTGAAGTCAGATTTTGAAATTTTTAATTACATACGTTGAAATTTAATTAATTTTTTTTGAAGTTTTTATATAGTTTAGATCCGGCTCCTCATAAAATGTTAGATGCATGCTTGTAGTGTAGTAATTACATATTTTAAGTTTTAGTTTCCTCAAACTAAATTTTCTAGTACCGCCTCTGACCAGTAGCGGACGATAAGTATATGCAGGGGTGGCTAAGCCACCCGCAAGATTTTGAATTTTTTTTTTACCATGTACTTATAATTCAACTTAGAAAAATATTTTATAGGTATTACTAGGGGTGCAAACGGATCAGATACGGATCGGATAGTTGTCAACCCATATCCGTATCTATTTTTTTTTTGGATTCGGATACGGATCGGATATTAATCTGATACGGATATAGATCGGATATTAAACAGATATGGATACGGATCATATATTATCGGATACAAATACGGATACGGATATAATTCGGATTTTTAATTAAAAATATTTATATAATTAACTTGTTATGCAATTACATAATATATATCTATTTAATTAAAATTCATCATCAACTTTACTGATCACATCATTTGAATAAATTCAGTAAGAATAAGATCAATTATCACATTCTTAATTATATTCTTTTTTCATTTTGATGGACCATGTCAAAGCCGAGTCTACATCTCAATGCCTCTATTCTAGAAATATATAAATCAAAGTCTTTGACCCATTCGCAAACAACGCTTTAAGCCTTCAAGCCTTCAACTCAAACCCTTTAAGTCACAGATAAGGCCACAAAGAATCGGATTCTTCTCCACTAAAAGGCTTAAAGTGCTATCACTGACAGCTGTATAGATCCTTTTAATTCTTTTTAATATTCAAATCAAACATAAGAGTTGAAATAACAGGAAACATAAAAACAAATATCCGAAATTATAACATATGTGGATACCGTATCCATATCCGCTTCTCAGATTAAACCTAAATCCGTATCTGTATCCGCATATTTTATATCAGTATCCGTATCTGTATCCGCAAATTATCAGTATCCGATTATCCGAATCCGAAAAATCTATATATGGTCGGATAATATCCGACCCGTTTGCACCCTAGGTATAATAATGTTATTAGCCTCCCCTAAAAAAAACAAAAGACCTGTCTCTTCAAGAAAGAAAGGCCCTGGTTTTCCAATCCCAAGGCAGCGTTACCCAAAACCATAAGGCATTCTTTCACCGTGTAAAAAAACCATAAGGCATCCTTTGACCTTTTAAAAACAAATAAACAACTGAAAGATTATGAGCAGTGCTAAATTAGAATAGGAATAAAATAGTTGGGCTAAATTAGAATATGAAAAAAAAATAATGTGCTAACTTGGAATAATCAGACACAGTTACCCCAAAATAACCGAAATTATTAGAATTTTTGGAATGTATTTAGTCTGTTATCTCAAAATAAAAAGTTATAGGAAATATATAAGAATGCAATTAAAAAACACAAAAATATTGTCTAAAGAGAGCAAAAATTAAAATAAAAAGCTGAAATTAAATTGGTGTGAAGTAAAAATGCAATTAAAAATGCTTCCATCCGACCCGTACCGTACCCATTGACACCCCTATACACATGAAAACCTAATTTGGAAGGAGTTTTTTTTTTTTTTTTTTTAAGAAAATGTTTCTCCGCAGATAGCACTATAGCAGAATAGCAGATTACAAATTTAGAAATTAGAAGATGAACATCATGTTACCAAAACCATCCGTGGTATCAGTGGGCCCAATTCTAGCCCAAATAAAAAAGGTGTAGACACAACATAGCAATACAATTATAACATTCTGTCTTTGTTAACGGGCCTCCGGGCCAGATCCCAGGAGAATATACTGGACCACGTTAAAAGAAGCAAATATGAAACAATAGAATTAATTAGTTTGTCTATTATTTTTTAGTTGAACATCAAATCAAGTTTTTCAACTTTAAATATTTACAAGCTTACAAGCCAAACAGCATATGAACAGGTGATCTCTCATATAGAGAATAACTGATTATTATTTAGCTTCGTAATTTTGAAACTCTTTTGGTTTTCTCACATGTTTTACTACGGTCTTCGACTTTGTGATGCTCGAAGCTCTTTTTTCCTAGCTTTTCTTTTCGGTTTTGTTTTCATTATATTTTAACAGTTTATGAGAGATACCAAATTAACATGCTGTAGTGTGCAGTACAGTTCTTAATTTGACCCCCGGAAATTGGCATTATTTTACTCAATATATTCATGTTGGAATGTGATTTCTGATATCATCATATATATCATGGTACTAAATAACTAAATACAGTTTTTGTATGCTAAGTCCAGTTTGTGCGCATAATTATATATTTTTTTGATAAAAAATATCGATCTAGCCCATATTTAATATAAATGGAAAGTTCTGTTACATGAATGGTGTAACTACTTAAAAACGAAAAATAATTCCACTCAAAACATATTGAGCGGATGAAATACAAAACAGGAAAAAATGGAAAAACAGAAGAAAAGGTAAAACAAACAAAGATAAAATTGCAAGTATAAAATGCATGAAGAAGAGTGAATTGTTGAGTATGCGGCTTGGGCAATTACTCTCGATTCGTTGATGCTCTTTCCGTGGTGAACTACAGTTGTCAAATTACCTCATCTTTAATATCCTTAGCCTCCTTGCTTTCTTTTGTGAACGTTCTGTTACAGCGTTCCCTCCAGATGCAGAATTGTGTTATGAGCATCAGATCTCTTTGTGATTTCGGAAACTTGCCATTTGTTGTTATCTCTATTGGCGTAACAGTATTCGTTATTGGTAGTATGTCAGGTAATGCTCTTCCTAATTCCCCAAAGACTTCTTTGGAGAATATGCATTCATTCAACATATGATTAACCGATTCGCTTTGCGCCTTGCATAGGACACATCTATTGACTAAAGGCCAGGCCCTTTTGTTGAGATTGTCTATTGTGAAAAGCTTGTTTAGCAACATCAACCATCCAAACACTTTGATCCTAGGCGGTACCGGTAATTTTCAGATTTTGTATGCTTTGGTTGTGATGCGAGGGATGTTTTTCATTGCCCGATATCCAGCTTGGATAGTGTAGACATCGGATTGACTCCACGGCCATGATATGTCATCTTGAGATAACGGGTCTAAAATTACATCTGATACTACCTGCTGTAACTCTATGAGTTCCTCCTGTGCGATGTCAGAGAGTTCATTTCTGAATAGAGAGTGTAGAGTGGTGGTTTGTGACACTTTCTTTAGGGATATGTCTGCATCTAGAACATATTTGTATAGGTTCGAAAACCTTGTGCAGAGAGTCACTACAGGAGAAAGGGGTATCAGCGACCGATTTCACCGATCGCTGATACTTGCCTGATGACATCACCGGTCACTGAATGACGTCATCCCGGCTGCTGATAAGTCATCAGCGACCATTTTGTTTTGGTCGCTGAAAGTATTTTGTGACGTCATGTTAAGGCATCAGCGACCAATTATTTTGATCACTGATACTCAAAACTGGTTGCAGATACTCATCCCAGTCGCTGATGACCTGAGTATCAGAGACCAAATATCCGGTCGCTGATATTCTTTTGATTTTTTTTGTATTGTTTCTTCTTATTTTTTTTTATATTGTTTTTGTTATTCATATTTCGCCGTTTAGAAATTGTTATTACACGTAAAATCACATCGATATTCCACATACAATCAATATAAAAAACGCATAAATAATCAACATAAATAACGCATAAACATCGATCAATATATAATCAACATAAATATCGATATACTGTAATGTAAACGTCGATAAACATAAACATAAACTGTAACATAAATGAGGAGGGTTCCAATGCATCCAAAATTTTATGCTCCCATTTGCACCCAATTATTTATCTTCATTTTTAAAGTCCGAACAGTCGATCCAAACCGATCAACATGACCTTCATAATAAAATATGCTTGGAGACCAAATTTTATATTTTTTTAGAATTTTTTTACTATTTTTTAAGATAGGTACAAAATCACTTTATCGGATGGTCCAGAATCTCCTTAAAATAATGATTTTGTACCTATCTTAAAAAATAGTAAAAAAAAATCTTAAAAATATAAAATTTGGTCTCCAGGCATATCTTATTATGAAGATCATGTTAAGCGGTTCGGATCGACTATTCGGACTTTGAAAATGAAGATAAAAGAGATAAAAGATTGAGTGCAAATAAGAGTATAGAATTATGGGTGCATTGGAACCCTCCTCAATCTAAACATAAATATAGATAAATATCTAAACATAAATATCTAACCGTCATGATTCTCGTCGGCAGTGACGTCATCCTGAGGATCAGGCCTCGAGGTATGGTCTGAGCTTGAACCTCCCTGTGAGGTTATAAGAAAGTAAACGCGTTAGTTGTTTAGATAATTAGGATTTAGAGATTTTGGGACTTTGGGTATAGGGATACCGGTTCAATACTTGAATTCAATATCAATTCAATTCAATACCAATTCAATCTCAATTGGTTTCAATACCAATTCAATACCAATTCAATACAATAACAATTTGATTCAATACCAATTCAATCTCAATTGGTTTCAATACCAATTCAATTCAATACCAATTCAATAACAATACTAATTCAATACCAATTATTTCAATACCAATTTAACGTCAATTTAATTCAATACCAATTAAATACCAATTCAATTCAATCTCAATTGGTTTCAATATCAATTCAATACTCGAATTCAATGCCAATTAAATACTTACCGAACTACGGCACGAGCAAGTGGCGACGAAGGAGAAAGAACGGTACCGAACACCTACAAATTGATTCAATCACCCAACACCTTCTCCACCTCGTATCCTAAAAAAAAATCAAACATCAATAATTTTGCTAAAAATAGACGGAAAAAAAAAATACAGAAGAAAAACAGGAAAAAAAACAGAAAAAAAAAAGAGAAAACAAGAACAAAACAGAAAAGGTGGAAAAAAAAAACAGAAACAAACATGAAAAAAAGAAGAAAAAAAAGATAAAAGACAGAAAAAAAGAAAAAAAAAAACAGCAAACAAAACATAAAAACAAACAGAAAAAACAGCAAAAAAAAACAGTAACAGAAATCAACAAAAAAAAACAGAAAAATTAGAAAAAAGGAAAAAAATAGAAAAAACGGAGAGAGGGGGTTAGAGATCAGAAACAGTACCGAGAGAGAGTCAGAGAGAGAGGCAGCCGAGGTCAGATAGGGCGGCATGGCTTGGGGGAGGCACAGTGTCGAGGGCGTCAGATCCGGAGAGAGTCAAGCTAAACCTAAAATGCGGGAGAGGGAAAAAGTAGGTTGTGCGAGGGGGGGGGGGGGGGGGGGGGCGGTTCAGTCGAAAACTTTCAGCTACCGGTCCAAATTGGTTGCTGAAAGTATTTTTCATTGGTCGCTGATGCTACTTGTTGCCGATGCTTTTTTTTTTTTTTTTTCCCTTAATAGGGTTTCAGTGACTAGCTAGCGCCCCACTGGTCACTGATGCCGGTCGCTGAAAATCAAAAATGCTATAGTGAATAATCCCTGTCCATTTGTCGTCCCAGAACCTAATTCTTTTGCCATTTCCTGGTTGGTATTTTAATGCAAACTTGGAAAATTGAATTGAGCTTCTCAATGCTGTGTTGAAGATCGGTGAGTCTGGTAGGCCATTGTGGCTGATCTTTTGATATAATAGCGGTTTGCATAGTGTGGTGTGAGGTTTCGCCCATTGCCAATACCATTTTAATAAGAGAGCTTGATTAAAAGTCAATAAATCCATGATGCCTAAGCTGTCGAATTCTTTTGGAAGACATGTTATAGTCCAGCTTGCCGGGTTCATTTTCTTGAGTGATATAGGTGAAGTCCCGTGCTAAAGAAAAGACCTTCTTGTTTTGTCAATGTCCTTAATTATCCAATCCGGTAGTCTGAGACATGACATGAAATACGTTGGTAGTGATGATAGCACCGAATTAATCAACACAATCCGGCCAGCAATTGAAAGATGTTTGGCCGCCCAGCCAATCAGTCTTTTGTTCATTCTTTGGATCAGGGGCAAGTAAGCATTTTTTGGCAATTTTTTGTTTGACAAGGGTAAGCGAAGGGTAATGTTGCCAATTTGCAATCTAAGTATGTGCGCATAATTATATATGTTGTTGTGGCAAGGCGAAAGAGATTGTATTATAATAAAAAAAAATAGTCAAGGTAGATTTATTTTGTACATTGTACACAATATACTTGTATTGTATCTGTCCATAACACCACGTCTATATGTGCTTCATATATAAGTAACTGCCATCACATGATCGATGTACTACAGAAAATAACGCAGGGTTGATTTGATTTCCAATCAAGAGCGACATGCAGCAATTTATTTAGTTTATCTTGTCGCATTTAAGTTTGTATTCTCCAACTAAAATAAAAGTAGGAAAAGAAAGAGTCAAAGAATGCGAGTTCAATTTATCTTCAAAACCCACAAAAATAAACAATTTGTTTAGCTTTTTTTATCACGAGTTATTTAATTTAGTTTACTGTAGTATAGGAAAAAAGTAATTTTGCTCTCTGTATTCCAGTAAAAATAGAATATATTAATGGAACTGTTACATCTTTTGTGTAACCCACTTGCAGTTGATGATCTTTTGTTTTCCAGGAGAGAAGCATGTACTCTGCTATGAGATTGTGCTATTTGCTCGGGTAGGCAACAGTAACAAATGTAGAATGACTTTGTTAATTTTGTCTCTTATGAGTATGCCAGTTCATTTAAATTTAGGGAACGACTAATAGTCTCTTTCATTCTATCTTCTAAATGTCCCCGTAACTAACTTATCCATAAAAAAATATAATGGGGACTACTAACTAACTGGAGGAAATATTAATTACTTGAGAGACCACTTAAATTTGAATAAAAATTACAACTGGTAGGCACATGTATGAAGACTTGTGCGCACAAGTATTCATATATAATATATCAAGTATTCATACCTAAGATATTAAGTATTTAAACAAAAAACTGAGCGTCAACTTTCTTTTCTCTCTAGTCACACATCTTTTACATGTTTTTAGAAGTGAGTTTTTTTTTCTGTTTAATATTATCAATATTTCTAACAATTCGCGAGGAATTTTTCAAATCTAAAACCACGAATATGTTTTACATAAATTTATCTTTCAAATGAGATCTATGATGAAGTACTTTCGGGTTCTTCGTCGTTCAAGTATTCATATCTCAACATGCAAATATTCATACCTCAACGAGCAAGTATTCATACCTTGTCAAGTATTAATACTTACTCAATAAAGAGCCATTTTGCTATTTCAAATTGTTTAGAGAATAAATTTGCCTGTGCAGGGAATAATTTCATAAAAGAGTAGGTTTAATGTCCTACAAAATAATACACAAATGAATAAATTTTAAAAAATATTCATACTAAAACTTAAAAAGTATTCATACTAAAACATATAGGGTGCGTTTGGATGAGTGAAGAATAGCTACTATTCCAGATTAGCACTATTCCGAACTACTATACTACGTTTGGGTGTATTTGAATTACCGAATAGCCACTATTCTTTGTTTATCTTTTGTGGGATAGCTCACTATTCTACTAATCCTATAAAATATTGGGATAGCTACTATTCTCAAAATTGGAATAACTACTATTCTTACTCTATTCTTGATTCATCCAAACACACCCATAAAGTATTCATAATATAACTTTCAAAGTATCATTACTATAAAATTTTCATATTTCAAAGTGTTCATACTAAAGCATATAAAATATTCATACTAGAACATTGGAAATATACATAACAAAATCAATAAAATTAATCTTACTAAAATAATGTAAGTATTCACACTATAATATTGAAAGTATACACACTACAAGGTATAAATACTTGCTCGACGAGGTATGAATACTTGCATGCCGAGGTATGAGTACTTGAATGACGAAGAACCCGAAAGTACTTCACCATGGATCTCATTTGAAAGAGAAAATTACAAAGAAAACATTCGTGGTTTTAGATTTGCAAAATTCCTCGCGGATCGTTAGAAATATTGATTAGATTAAATGGAGAGAAAAAACTCACTTCTAAAAACATGTAAAAGATGAGTGTGTGACTATGGAGAAAATAAAGTTGATGTCCAGTTTTTTGTTTAAATACTTAATATTTTAGGTATGAATACTTGATATATTATATAAGAATACTTGCGCGCATAAGTGTTCATACATGTGCGCACCAGTTGTAATTTTTTTCAAATTTAAGTGGCCCCTCAAGTAATTATTGTGTTCTCCCAATTAGTTAGTGGTCTCCATTGTACTTTATAGATAAGTTAGTTAGGGAGACATTTAGGGGACCAAATGGTGGAGGACAAAATCTTTACTCTTAAATTTATCCTAATAGTTACTTCCTATAATTTTGTTTTTGGTATCATAATTTTTTTTTAATGAAAGGTGGATGTCTAGCCTACTAACTTTCATCAAACTTATATTTATATTACAGAAGATTTCTCATTTTGTGGGTTTTGAACTCATGACCTCCCATATGAAAACCTTATGCTTTTGGCATTAAACCAAAAACTGATTTTTTGGGATCATAACTGTTACTTTGTTAATTTTGTGGTAACAATCAGTCTGTTATTTAGTTTATAATAATAGTTATTTCGTTAATTTTATGATATAATGTGTGTCCGGTTGATTATTTGTAAAATTGTCCTGACAAAAAATCACTACAACTTTCTTTTTTATTAACTCTTATAATCAGAGAAATTTATGTGACAACTTTGTATATTAAATTAATTTATAAATTTATAAATTTTACATATAAACTCATCATTTGTGAATTAGATCGGCCTTAATTGTTTAAATTCATCATTTAAGTCAATTCAATAAATTTTAAAATTAAACTAATCAAGTGATTATATGATTATAGTCTTGAAAGAATACCATATTTCTATTCTTTCTACAATAATCAAATTATCACAGTTTCATAATCACAAATATTAACTAAGTTAAACAATTAACTACAAACTTAAGAACAACAGTATGCAATTATATCTGAGGTGTAAATAATTTTGAAGAAATATAGAATAATAAAAAGGAGAAAAGAATACAAAAAGGGGGCTTTGCATATATAACCCCAAGTAGAACTAGGGTGTTTTTAAGTTTACTAAGTCCCTTAGTAAACTCAATTCTAAAATTTATCGGATTGACTTCAAACGACGAATCCGAACCATTGAAACTCATCTATCTTACGAGTAATGCATCTACATACGAAAATTTTAAATTTTCGAATTAATTTTGTATAGAGTCAAGTGGTAAAAAAACATTCAAAAAATGAATGCATCAAAATTACTTTATAAACCTTCTAATTAATTTTGAGTGCTCGACTTTATACTAATTAAATTAATTGAAAATTTTTAATTTGACAGTGAAGCTCATAAGATAGATGGGTTTCAACGATACAGATTCGTTGTTTGAAGCCAATCCAAAAAAATTTAGAGTTGAGTTCACAAAGGAGCATGATGAATTTAGCCGAATTTAACCGGTTCATTGAAATTTTGACCATTTTTCTTGATAATATATATTTTATGAAGAAGTCTTGCTGACATGCAACCATCTACTGTTAAGGCAGTACTTTCTGTGTTGGCACCTTGAGTAGCAACCAACCGATAATAACGGAAACAAATCGGTTGCGATTCTTTGGAATTGCAGGGTCTCTATTTGTCCAAATCAAACCATTCATTTGTTTCGAGATTCGTACATAAAAATCAACTGCTTTGATATTCGTGCATTTCAAAAAATGAATGGTTTGATCTGAAAAAGCAGGAACCTGCGATTCCAAAGAATCGCAGCAGATTTATTTCCAATAATAACAACGTTAAACAGATCGTTGCTTTTCTAAGTATTTTTTTTTTATTTTTGGCAGGAGTTACCAAGTGTTTTTATTATTGTTAGAACATTAGTACAAAGTTCAACAAAAGTACTGCATCATATACAACAAAAGTACCCCAAGTAGAACTAGGGTGTTTTTAAGTAGAGGCCCATGTAGAGGCCCAGTGCCCTTTGCATTACTTTTCTAAGTAAAACCAGAACTTTTTGTCCAGTGCCTCTCAAGTTCAAAATTCTTTCGATATGAAATAATATTTCGTTCCATAAAAAAAAAACAGCCTTCATATCCAATTTGTTCAATTTTCCAAATGTAAACAGCATGCTGATGACATTCTGTTCATGAAATTGATAACTGGGTTTAGGGTTACGTTTGTAAATTACAAACTTGTTTGTAAATTAATTACGTTTTCTTTATTCTACGATTCTAAGTAACATAATGCTTTGATCGATGCCACAATAGAAGCACAGACAGAACAAATGTACCCATCAAACAAACAATCAGTGAACATAATTAATGTCAGTACCAATAGATGACATGCAGGTAACTGGAAATTCATGACAAATCAGTTCAGGTAAATGGCTTCCATCTCAAGTCATATTTTATTATTTGATAGGTTATTTTCAAGAACAATAATTATCCTCAAAAACAGTATGCATGGTATTGACCATAAAAGGAAAAAACCGATTGTTCTGGCGCGGAATTTGACAATACCGATCTGATTTCAGTCCGAGTTATACGGTATGTGTTGATTCCAGTCAAATTTCAGCCGAAATAGTTTAATTTCAGTCACATTTCGGCTGAAACAGTCCAATTTTAGTGAAATTCAGCCGAAACGTGCTATACCCACCAATCATATTTTTTTTGCGCGGAGCGTGACTCGAACATGAGAAGGGTTATATAACATCCACCACAAATACATAACTACCACTACACCATTCAACTTTTTGTTACTAAAAAATATAATTACATGGATATATGTTGTAATTTGTACTATATCCAATCCATTCAAAACATGTATATATTGTATTAGTGGATTATTTAATTATAATTATTTGTCTAAACAGAAATTGTGGACAAATTATTTTTTTATCAATTTTTTCCTATTTTTTTTAGTTTAAAACAAGTTTTTGGCCAAAAAAAAAAAATTCAGTTTCCGATCCGATTCGGCCAATTCCAACCGATTCACCCGATTCAAATCCCACGGTCAAAAGACCGATTCCGCTTCTGCTTCCAATTCTATTTATTTTTTCTATGGTATTGACTATTGACTTAAAATCAACTACTGCATTGTACCAGATCAAAAGCAGCTAATTGTCATCTACTTACTATTTAAGTAGACAATTACTTCATCTAAGAGTCAGTCAATATAAATTAATGTGTCCGTAAACAGTGCATGGCTATGTGATCTTCGCAGAGTGTAACAGATTGTTGTTTGTATCATGGCATATTATATTACTGATGGATTATGACTATATTTATAATAGCAGTGTTAAATTGAAAAGAAAAATGAAGAAACAATTTCCATTTGAAGTCTATGCATTTTAAGATTTTGTGGCAGAGCTATTGACATATACTCTTAGAGCTGTGAGAAGACCATCGGTGGAGCATCCGTGGAAACCGGTAAACCCTCTAGGATCGTTGTAGATGAATGGAGTACCAGATTTTGTGCCGAAAGAACACAACTTGCCGTTGTTTGTGCTGAGTTCCAGACATGTAATGCCATTTTTGTCGAAGTATCCATCTATTCGAGTAATCAGAGTTTCGGGTGGAGGATGAATCTGCATAAAAAATTAATTATACATTAAAGAGACACTACTGGCATGGTTCTTGCACATTGAACAGCACCAGAGAAAATAACATCGATTGATTTTAAATAATATTTTAGGTTAGCTGAAACGATAGATCATATGTTAATTTAAGTGATTGGGGTTATAACTTATAAACTTGTAATTGATCATAAATATATAAAAGATATATGTATAGAATAATTATTGGAATTTACTGGCACCACACAACATGTTGCTATGTACATGTCATACTTTTAAATTTGGTGCAAATTAATACGTCAAGTTTACATTTATGATAAGATTACACACAAAATTAAAATTTTAACGAATTTAAGTTGACAAGATCGAATAAAAGGAAAACGAACATCAGATATTAGACAAAAATATATAAGATTAATTGTTACCGCTTCAAAAATGCAGGAGCACTCGGACGCTCCACGCTGCGGTGCTATAAAAATGTTGTTACCGAAATCTTTATAAACAGTTTGGATTGAATCGATATAAGTGCTCGAGTAACTAACAAAGATACTCTCTATTCTTTGATGATAACCATCGTCCCAGTTTGTACCTTCAGTAACTTTGGTGAAATAAAGGGATAAGACAAGGAAAGAGAAAGAGAAGAGTTAAGGAACAAGGCGGGATGATTCGGATCATAAATTTTTAGTTCTTGTCTGCTTTTGTACCCAATAAAATTTTCAAAATCAATTGAAAGTATTATGTGCCCGGCTATACTGGGTCCGGATCTGACTCAAAATTTGAGTTTAAATTCGAACTGTCCAATCTAAAGATGTGCTAATCTGGTACAAGATAGAATTCCCAATTTCACATGATCTCTTTAATATTCTTGCATCATCTGATCAGACGGTTTGGACTCAAACTCAAAACTTACTTTAGGATCCAAATTTGGAAGCTTTATTTTGTTGAAAATCCGGTCCATCTGAATGATAAGGGCTTTATTTTGTTGAAAATGAAAATTTGTAATCATTATGTTGATGTCATTTTACGAGAGCTTTTTATTTTTAATGGATGTTGACAGTAAGTTAATTTTATGCAGTTCATTTATCATTTTTTTAAATTAGTTAAAAGTTCATATATTGATATATGTGTAAAGAGCTATTTACACATATATTGATAAATTATGGTATTTTTCAATCAGTTGATTAGCTTAATTTTAAAACTTATCGGATTGACTTAAATGACGAATTTAAACCGTTGAAGCCGATCTACTTCACAAATGATGAGTTTATTTGTAAAAATTTTAAATTTTTGAGATAATTTTATATAAAGTCAAGTTGTCATATAAATTAATTTCTCTGATTAAAAAACGAAGTTGTGGTGATTTTCTATCAGGACAATTTCACAAATGATCAGCATGACGCACATTATATCATAAAATTAACGAAATAACTGTTATTATAAATGATCAATCAATCATTCCAAGTGAAACAAACATCAAGCATGCATAACCATGCTTAATAAATTTATTAGCATCGTGCTCGTATGTTACAACGGGGACATATTATTAGAGAACAAAAAAAATTCTCTTATGAAATGGCATATTCTCATAAAAAAAATAGATCAATGAAAACAATAATCATACAAAAATATCCATTGACAATATTAAAATAGATTGCTTCAAATTAAAATTCAAATTATAAATAAAAAGTTAATTAGTGTAATAAATTTAAATGAGAAATATGCCATTTTTCGCATTGTACCAAATCAGAACCAGCTAATTGTCATCTTACTCTTAATGTTGACAATTACCTCTTCTAAAACTCCGACTTTATGTCCGTAAACAAAACAGTGTATCAATTTAGGTGATCTTTGCCGAGTGCAGCAAAACAGTACTGTTGTTTATATTATGGAAGATATATAATGTTACTAATGGATTAGAAGTACATTTATAATAATAGCAGTGTCAAATTAAAAAGAAAAATGGAGAAACAAGCCAAGTCCAAATTATAAAAACTTGTAGGCTAGTAAATATATCAATCATTACAAGCAAAACAAAAACCAAACTTAATCATGCATAATACATTCAGAATTTTACTGAGAAAAAAAAATGATAATGAGAATATATTAGTTGGAGCTAGGGCATGGCACCTTAGATACTGCTGAGTAGGCTAGGGGTATTAATATACTCCAAGGGAAGTGAGACATTTGCCATTTACCCAAGTACTGCCGTGGAACCCAGAAAATCCAAGTTCTGACTCAAATGTAAATGAATGATCAGACTTCCTCCCAACGGAACCATATATAGCTGCGTCCGCTGCTACTAAATTCCAGATAAGTAATTCTTCCACGACCAACATCATACTCATAACTTGCATCTATCCGAGTGATTGGTTTTGTTATATTAATCTGCAATTGTAAAGAAATAGATCGCTAGCTACTTCAATGAAATATAAAGTTTCTAGTTGAATACTTTGTTCTCGTCAATAATAAAAAAAGAGGCAATTTTAGCGTAAATTCAAGTAATTTATACATCCATTTAAAATTATATATATTTTTTTACTAGAAAATTAAATTAGAGGTATTTTCCATCTATTTGAGTGAAAATAAGGGTCAGATGCATTTCCATCTTATAGATAGGTTGTGTATCAAGTTAGACTTTGCTTAGTAAGTAGATCTTTATTTGTGAACATGCAAAGTTTAAGCAAATATTTTTATGATGCGTTCTCTTGTTCTCTATCTTGTTTCCATTTTTTCTCCATCATTTTATATAGTTTAGCTATTAGCTATTATCCATTCATTTTATTGAGTTATATTTTTGTATAATAAGTGAAAAGTTACATACTTTGATTTGGTCAGACCCTATAGGGCTATATGGATTTGAGAAATTTTAACCAGTGTCCAAAGAAGGGGTCCGGACAATTCATTCGGATCTGGAGTGCACACATTCCGAGATGATTCTGAGTGACAGATTCGAATCAGAAGGTCTCGATCCAAAACCCAAAGATTGAGTTACTTCACTGAATCTGAATTCCCAAAGAAGTGGGTCAGGTCGACCTGTTGGTTGAGAATTAAAGTGTGGATTTGTGCATTTGGCAATGCTTTAATTAGTTTTTTATATGCATATAATGATTTAATTTGTAGTCAAATATCTCAATTATATAGAAGTGCTAAATTAGAGTATAGTTCGGTTGGGCAGGTAATCATTTTTTAGTTACCATTGGTGAAACAATTAGTTATTTACTAATTTGCATATAAATTGTTGTTTTTGTGACATTTTTGCATTTCAATTTAATTATTGGGTTACATATTGTACCTGATGCGTTTTAATAAATTGCAACTATTTGGTTATTCTTGATGGTGTAATTAAATACTTCAGCATAGTGAAAATTTTGTTTTGAAATAATAAACAGGGAAAACCAGTGATAACTAGCTTCTAATGATTTAAATGTGTAGGCAATCCTTTGTGAAGGCACTGGAACCATTTGTAAATTGGTTTGAGGAAGCAAAAGAGGAACAATGATGAATGTGTTGTTGTATCGAATTGGGCTCGTGGCATAGTTCTTTTTAAAACATGATATTTTGTATCAAAATATTATTTTTTTATAATATATTACCGTTGCAACGCACGGGCACAATACTAGTTATATAAAAATGAGACAATGTGTATAGTAATTAAATTTATCATTGTTCTATACAATGCCCTAGTTATTATCACTTGAACTCTTCTGTTTTTGTTTGCATAGAGAATCTGCATGTATCAAATATTTATTTTGTTCTCGGAAGTACAAAAAAGTACGTAGTTAGTAATGGAAACTGTTTGGAAACCGTTCCAGAAATTTAATACGCAAACAGGCCGCAACGAGCCATCTGCCTATCTATCCCAATCTTAAATAGCAACGGAACTACACATGAAAACCTAATTTGGAAGGACTTTTTTTTTTATATAAAGAAAATGTTTCTCCGCAGATAGCACTATTGCAGAATAGCAGATTACAAATTTAGAAATTGGAAGATGAACATCATGTTACCAAAATCATCCGTGGGATAGTAGTGGGCCCAATTCTAGCCCAAATAAAAGAGGCGTAGACACAACATAGCAATACAATTATAACATTCTGTCTTTGTTAACGGGCCTCCCGGCCAGATCCCAGGAGCATATACTGGACCACGTTAAAAGAAGCAAAAATAAAACAATATAATTAATTTGTCGGGAAATTTTTTATGTGCCACTCAAAAACTTTAAATTTGTCAAAATGCCACCAAAAATCAAATCCTATTTTAATTTTGCCATTATCCATATTTAATCTCAATTTTTAAATTATAATATTTCAAAATGACCAAACTGCCTCTGTCAGAAATTTTTTTTTTTTTTTCAGAGAGACCCAACTTATCAAAATAAACCGATTTTTTTCTCAGGACCAGTTCTACCGTCTCTTTGAAATTTGAAATTTTTTTATTTCAAATTTTTTGAAATTTGAATTTTTTTTTTTTCGAATTTCAAATTTTTTCGAATTTGATTTTCATCTATAAATTTGATTTTCGAAAATTTGATTTCAAAATTTGATTTTCCAAAAAAATTTGAAATTCGAAAAATTTGAAATTCAAAAATCAAATTTGAAATTTGATTTTTGAAAAAATTTGAAATTTGATTTTTGAAAAAATTTGAAATTTCAAAAAAATTTGAAATTCGAAAAATTTTGAAATTCGAAAAATTTTGAAATTCGAAAAATTTTGAAATTCGAAAAAATTTGAAATTTCAAAAAATTTGAAATTTGAAAAAATTTGAAATTCGAAAAAAAAAAAATCTGACAGGGGCAGTTTGGGTATTTTGAAATATTAGAATTTTTAAATTGAGATGAAATAGGGATAATGATAAAATTAAAATAGGGTTTGAGTTTTGGTGGCATTTTGACAAATATGAGTTTTTGAGTGGCATTTTGACAAATTTGAAGTTTTTGAGTGGCACATAACAAATTTTCCCTAATTTGTCTGTCTATTATTTTTTAGTAACATCAAATCAAGTTTTCCAACTTTAAATGTAGATATATACCCATAATAACTTCAATTAGACATTTACTCATCAAAACTTTAAAATTAGTTATTTTCCCATCTTAATTCACTTAATTTATAAATATCCCCATTTCTTAATTCAATTAATTAAAAACACAAATCAATATTAATAAGAAAACAAAATGACAATTCTACCCCTTTCCTTCTCCATCTTCCCCTGCACCTCCCTTCCTTATCCAGCTTTCTTTTCCTACACCGCATATTGTACTGCTTGAATAAGAATTGAAGAAAATAAAATAGACATAAAACATAACTAAAAGTTCTAGTGCAGGAGATATATACTATTGACTAAATTCATGCAGTTCTTATTCTCGAATATGTTACAAAATATCAGAGAATGAGACACGGACTTACAAATTGATCTTTTTTTCTCATCTCTCCCATTCTTATTCTCACCAATTCCATCTCAATTGTTCTAATTATCTTAAATTAGCGTTTAGTTGATGAGTAGTTCAAGCTTAGATATATGCCCATCATATCGTACAGTTTCATCGGGCATGAAATTGGGGAATTTTTTGTTTAGAAATCAGAAAATATATTGAGAAGCAGGCATTAGGAAAGTGCTGAAGGGGGAGAAAATTGATATTCTTTCATATATGTTATAAGTTATTTTGCTTGCTTGATTATTTGAATCTTCAAAATTCTGATACTAATTGTTTCTTCTCCAAACATTACATTCTATTGAAGATCAACCGTACACTATAATTTGTGAGGGTCAAAATGAAATACATAATGTTTACAAGCACCAAAACTTAACTAAAGATTTCAAAAATGAAATCTAGCGGCATCACTTATTCCCCTAGATAATCTCATGCTTATCTCTTGCAGTTCAACGTATTAGTTCTGATTTATCTTCCATTTTCTTTTCTTTTCTTTTGTTCTTCTTCAAGCATTAAAATATGTGGGGTAGAGGAAGAAAACTGGACACGAAAGGGAGGTGCAAGAGAAGAGGGAGAAGGAAAGGGGTAGAATTGTCATTTTATTTTCTTATTAATATTGATTTGTATTTTTAATTGGTTGAATTATGAAATGGGGATATTTATAAATTATGTGAGTTAAGATGGGAAAATAACTCATTTTAAAGTTTTGATAGGTAAATATCTAATTGATGAAGTTATGATGGATATATATCTAAATTTCTCTAAATATTTACAAGCTAACGGGCCAATCAGCATATCTAAATTTCTCTAAATATTAACAGGCCTCCGGGCCAGATCCCAGGAGCATATACTGGACCACGTTAAAAGAAGCAAAAATGAAACAATAGAATTAATTTGTCTGTCTGTTTTACTACGGTCTTCGTGATGCTCGAAGCTCTTTTTTCCTTGCTTTTTCTTTTCGGTTTTTTTTTTCAAGGACTTTTTTTTTTCAAAGTCATTATATTTTGCCTTCGTATCACTAATCAACTAATTGAGATTATTAACAACGGTCCCAAATTTGGCATATGAGGATGCCACATGGAAGGATTATAAATTCATAATGCCATCCGTCCCAAATTGTCTACGTGAGGACAAGTCTAGCTAATTGGAATGGGAGGGGAGTATAAACCATGAGCTGAAGAATCAGGAGAAGAAAGAGAGGCTACAGATTAGTAATGGAGGAAGGACAGATCGAAGAGAAGCATGAAGAATAAAAGCAAATCATTAGGGGACCGCAATTTGTTATTTTCAGGCTTTTTCAGCCAATTAGAATTTTTTTTTCTTTATGTTATTCTTTTCGCAAATTATGAGCTCAGAGAGCATCTTATCTATAAATACTTATGATTAGGAGACAGGAGAGAGAAGGATATGATGTATAAACTCTCAAAAACACAATTTCTATACAATTCCATCACTTCTTGCTTATTTTACCAAATTTTCCAATTTTTTTTTATAATTTGCAAAATTTCTCAAACTTTTGTCCAGATCAAAACCTCAGACCATTACCGTCAGAGGCTACAACTTAGGGCTGATTAAGTAATATATGGATTTTCTGATTAACTTTGAAAACCACCACGACCTTCTTCGAACTTTGCGTTACTTGCTCTAATGGCGCTTCATCTTTTTTTTTTCTTCTTTTTGAGGAAAAATAAGAGTCTAGCTCTCATTTGATTGATGATAAAATGTTACAAAAGGTTTGTAACAAGTAAAATAAAATACAATGCAGCTCATGATGATGAGCTTAATTCTGAAAAGAAAATAAAGTAAGATAGCAAGTGCTAAATAAAAGTAAAGAAAGTAAAAACTAAAGGAAAAAAGAAATGGAGAAACATGCAGCGCTCCTATTGTCAGGGGAAGAAATACCCAGTTTGCACTCAGCCCCCCTATTTTGACATAATTGCTCTGAAGTCTTCTAGTGCACCCGCTGACAGAATTTCATAATTTTGCAAATCAGCCTCTGTGTTTTATCATAATAAGTTAATAACTCTCAATACATCATTTTCATCTGTGAGTAACGATGAACTAAATAAATTTTCATAATTTTACATCACATGTACTACATCATTTTCCCTATATTTTCATAATGGCGCTTCATCTTATTCCCCACCCTACTAGCCTTACATGAAACCAGACCTACACTGGCCATGGCCCTCCCAATAACTGCCCCTCTCCTCTACTCCCACTCCCAAATCTGTTTTCTCTCACCAAATGAGGAACATCACCAAATGCTTCCGTAAGGACCGACCCGTATGCGTATTTCTTTTCCCTATATTTTCATTGAAAAAGTTCCTAATATTTTTTTTAGAGTTAGTGGAAAATATTTAATATGTTACAAATTTTTCAAGAAAAGTATATTTTCTATCAATATTGTCGAAAGAGGGTACATCAACCTCTATCCCGTCTAACACATGAAACATCTATATATGCGCTTCATATATAATTAACATCCATCGCATGTACTACAGAAAATAACAGAGTTGAATTGATTTCGAATCAAGAGCAACTTGCAGCAATTTATTTAGTTCATCTTGTCGCATTTAAATAGTCCCCAAGTAAAATTAATAAAAGTAGGAAAAGAGAAAAAGTCCGAGAATGCGAGTTCAAATTTATCTTCAAAACCCACAAAAATAAACATTTTTTAGCCTTTTTCTCAGGAGTTAATTTAGTTTATTTACTCTAGTATAGGAAAAAAGTAATACATTAACATTTCACAAAAAAATAAATAAACATGCACATTGTAATTAAGATATATTAATGGTCAGCTTCTATATATTCAGATGTTCATTAAAATTAATATTCACTCCTAATTTTTTTGTCAATTATTGTCATTGGTTTTTGGAAGGATAAAGATCCGCTCATAATTTCCTGGTGTACGTATTTTTTTTAAATACAAGAGAGCTGAAATGGATATATAATTCTAACGTTAGTTGTACTTTATATTTTCCATTCACGATTATTATTTTTCCTTGGACCAGTGATTCTACCTTTTGAGGTAGTGTGTGTGTGTGTTGGCAAATTGACTACTATATATTGGATTTCATTAGTAATGAAAACACTGCAAGAGATGAAGAAAGAATTGAAGGTAGAATTAATTACAACTCGAAAAAGAATATGAGCAAATAGTATTAACTTCAAACTAGCAATGTACAATCCAGCTTTGATTCCTGCCTATTCTTCTATGTACATGATCCTTATCAATGAACTTAGACCAGAGCTAGTCACCTGAAAGTTTCTGGTGTTCATTTCTTTTGATAAAATCCACGCTGATCTGGCCCAAAATTGATGTAGCAGTCTGGAAAAATAGTATGGTTTGGGATCGGATGTCGAGACGTAGTAGTAGTTAATATTTAATAATGGAAACTGTTTGGAAACAGTTCCAGAAATTTAAATACCGCAAATAGGCCGCCACCAGCTATCTATCTATCTCCAATCTTAAATTGCATGGAACTAATTAAACTTGAAACTCTAAATAGGAAGGAGGTTTTCTTTAAAGAAAAAGTTCTTCTTCTGATATCATAATACAAACTTAGAAATTAATTAGAAGATGCACATCATCATGTTATCAAAAATGTCCAAGGGATTGATGATTTTGTTGTGAAAGGTTTGAACTGTTCTCTAAAAAACAGGAGAGAAGCATGAAGAATAAAAGCAAATCATTAGGGGACCGTACTTACTTAATTTCAGGCTCTTTCAGCCAATGATAAATTTTCTTTATTTTCATTTTGCAAATAAAAATTACTGTTGACAGGTCAGAGGCAAAAACTTATGACCAATATATAATATAATCCTTAACCTACCATATATGGTGTTCCTTTTTTTTTTTTTATTTAAAATGACTCTTTTTGTTTTATGGAGGCCGCACTATTTGCAAGGGATTCTATCGGTATACCCTCGCAGATACTACTATCGCTAATAGAAAAATCACTTTTTTGTCGGTATACTCTCACAGAAAGTTACTATTTACTCTTGCGGATACTCTCCCATTCTTGTAGTTATATCTGTCGTGGCCAAATTTCTAGATATTAATGACTCCCTAATTTCATTTCTTGAAGAAAACGAGAAAGTTAAAATATATAGGGACCAATTTATTTTATTTTTTTTTCTCTCGTTTATTGTAATTTCCCGGAACCAGTTCTTTCCCAATTACTTTTTTGGCAGCCATTTTTGTAGATGTGCAATCTCAGTAGAAAGAGATAAAAAAAATTACACATGTTAACTAAGCTATACAATCAACTACAAACTCAAGAAAAACAATGTGTAATTTATATATTCGATTCATAAATAATTTTGATAAAATATATAATAATGAAAAAGGAGAAAAGAATTAAAAAAAAGGCTTTCAATATAATTAAACCCCTAAAAAATTGATCTTGCTCATGGAACTATGATTGCTTTCATCAGTTGCAAAATTAGCTAGAATTTACAAACTTTCCTTTTCACCATTTGAAGTCGATGGATTCAAATATTTTGTGGCCGAGCTGGTGACATGTACTCCTAGAACATTGATACAAATGCCGTTGGAGCGTCCGTCGAAACCAGAAATCTCTCTGGGATCCTTGTAGGTGAATGGAGAACCCGTTTTTGTGCCGCAAGAACATATCTTGCCATTATTTGTGCTGAACTCCAGATACGTAATGCCAGTTCTGTCAAAGTATCCATCTATTCTAGTAATCGGAGTTTTAGGTGGAGGATCAACCTGTATATAAAATTCAATGATATGTTATAGACACTACTGGCATGGTTCTGCCACGTTGAACAGAACCAGAAGAAAATATATAGGAATATAGGATCGGTTGATTTTAACTAACAAAAATATTGCTATGTACATGTCAGAACTTAAATTTTGGTGCAAATGCTTCGAATTTACATTTCTTATAAGATTGAAAATACTTTACCTCAAGAAAAAAAAATTACGTTTTCTCTTTGTGAGACACGGTGTCAGATCTTCTATGTACAGTACCAAAAAAAATTATACAAGAACAAAAAGAAAAACAAACAATAGATATTAGCGAAAAATATATAAAAATTGATAGTTACCACTTCAAAAGTGTTGGAGTACAGTCCATGCTGCGGTGCTATAACAATGTTGTAACCGAAATCTATATAAACAGTTTGGATTGAACATATATATCTCCTTGAGTAACTGACAAAGATCCTCTCTATTCTTCGATGACAACCATCGTCCCAGTCTGTACCACCAGTGCCTCCATTAGGACTAACCCAAATGTGTATTTCTTTTCTCTATATTTTCATGCAAAAAATTTCTAATTATTAGTTAATTCTTGAGAAGAAGATGTACCTGCTAAAATGTAAATGGTAGTGCAACACTATGTTATGGATTGTCATAAAATCGGAACATATCCATTTTCCTAAATTACATTGCCAATTAAGATTAGTCGTAAAATTGTAGAACAAAACTAGAAGAATACAAAAAGGGGGCTTTGCATATATAACCCCGAGTAGAACTAGGGTGTTTTTAAGTTTACTAAGTTTCTTAGTAAACTCAATTCTAAAATCTATCGGATTGGCTTCAAACGACGAATCCGACCCGTTGAAACTCATCTACCTTACAAGTAATGCATCTATATATGAAAATTTAAAATTTTTGAATTAATTTATATGGAGTCAAGTGGTAAAAAAAACATTCAAAAAATGAATGCATTAGAATTACTTCATAAACCTTCTAATTCGAGTGCTCGACTTTATATTAATTAAATTAATTCGAAAATTTAAATTTGACAGTAAAGCTCATAAGATAGATGGGTTTCAACGATATAGATTCATTGTTTGAAACCAATTCGAAAGATTTTAGAGTTGAGTTCACAAAGAAGTATGGTAAATTTAGCCGAATTTAACTTTTAAGTCATCATAGAACACAAGTCATCAGTAGAAATTAACGGTTCACGTTACTTTAAGATTCGAACTAGAGTAGTTTGCGAACCTATTTCGAATGAACCAGGTCCAATTTGAGTTTGGTTTAAATTAATTTCGAATTCTTTCGAATCAAGTTTTTTGCATTTTTTTTCAAAACAAACTCGAAACGAATCACGAACTACGAATTTTTTGTGCAGCCCTAAACATAACTACCACTACACCATACAACCTTTTGTTACAAAAAAAAATATAACTACATGGATATATGTTGTAATTTGTACTATATCTAATCCATTCAAAACATGTATATATTGTATTAGTGGATTAATTAATTGTAATTATTTTTTATCATTTTTTCTAATTTTTTTAGGATAAAACAAGCTTTTGGCAAAAAAAAGTCGCAGTTTCCGATCCGATTCGGCTGATTCCGACCGATTCACCCAATTTGGATCCCACGGTCAAAAGACCGATTCTGATTCCGATTTTTCCTTCTATGGTATTAACTATTGATTTGAAATTAACTACTGCATTGTACCAGATCAGAACCAACTAATTGTCATCTACTTACTATTTAAGTAGCAATTACTTCATCTAAGAGTCGGTCAATATAAACTAAAGTGCCCATAAACAGTGCATGGCCATGTGATCTTCGCTGAGTGTAACAGACAGTGTTGTTTGTATAATGGTATATTATATTACTGATGGATTATGGCTTTATTTATAATTACATTTTCAAATTGAAAAGAAAAATGAAGAAACAATTTCCATTTGAAGTCTATGGATTTTCAGATTTTGTGGCAGAGCTATTGACATATACTCCAAGAGCTGCGAGATGACCATCGGTGGAGCATCCGTGGAAACCGGTAAACCCTCTAGGATCGTTGTAGATGAATGGAGACCCAGATTTTGTGCCGAAAGAACACAACTTGTCGTTGTTTGTCCTGAGTTCTAGACATGTAATTCCACTTTTGTCGAAGTATCCATCTATTCGAGTAATCAGAGTTTCGGGTGGAAGATGAATCTGCATAAAAATTCAATTTTACATTAAAGAGACACTACTGGCATGGTTCTTGCACATTGAACAGCACCAGAGAAAATAACATCAATTGATTTTAAATAATATTTTAGGTTAGCAAAATCGATAGATCATAAGTTAATTTAAGTGATTGGAGTTGTAATATATATATAGAGAGAGAGAGAGAGAGAGATGGGCTAACTTGCTTTGGGAAGTAAAGAGGGTTCTTTATTTCCTGCTCGTTTCTCCATTTTCAAAGTTCAAATAGTCGATCCGAATCGTTAGATGTGATCTCCATATTAAAATGTGCTTGGAGACCAAATTTTACATTTTTTGGAATTTTTTTACTATTTATTAAGCCACTTTGAAAATCGCTGATCCAACGGTTTTACTGTTCAATATGAGCCACCGTTGGATCAGAGATTTTCAAAGTGGCTTAATAAATAGTAAAAAAATTTCAAAAAATGTAAAATTTGGTCTCTAAGCATATTTCAATATGGAGATCACATCTAACGGTTCGGATCGACTATTTGAAGTAAAAAATAATTATTGGAATTTACTGGCACCACACAACATGTTGCTATGTACATGTCAGACCTTTAAATTTGGTGTAAATTAATACGTCAAGTTTACATTTATGATAAGATTACACACAAAACTTTAACGAATTTAAGTAGACAAGATCGAATAAAAGAAAAACGAACATCAGATATTAGACAAAAATATAAAAAATTTATAGTTACCGCTTCAAAAATGTGGGAGTAGCCAGACGCTCCACGCTGCGGTGCTATAAAATTATTGTTACTGAAATCTTTATAAACAGTTTGGATTGAACCGATATAACTGCTCCCGTAACTAACAAAGATACTCTCTATTCTTTGATGAGAACCATCGTCCCAGTTTGTACCTTCGGTAATTCCACAAGGACCGAGCCGTATGTGTATTTCTCTTCCCTATATTTTCATCCAAATTGATTCTAATTATTAGTTAATTCTTGATAATAAAATAAGGGGGCTGCTATTTTAAGCGCCTAATTTGAGTTATTGAGAGCAAAGAGATGTCTTTCTTCTAAATACCATTTTTACCCTTGTTAAAACCTTCCATATTTTTTTTTGCTTCTAATTAAATGCTGCAATAATTACAAAAATAAAAGGTAGGTAATTTACTTATAAGCAAGCAGTGGAGCATATAAGGAAACATTTAATACAATGGTTGTAACTTGTATGTACGTGTTTGGAAATATAAAGTTTATTGTTATTTGAAAATATATTTGACATGATGTCTTATTTTCTCTGTGATATGTATTTCACCATTAAGATTTTTTTCCCCTTTTTTATTTATTCTTTTGGTCATGATTAATTATGTGCAGTTATAATTACGTATTAAATTTATCTACACAAAGAAACAATTAGCTTCAATTAAATCATTTTTATAAAAAAAATTCAAAAACCAACATCAATATAATGATATAATTTTACTTTACTAAAAAAATAATGATATAATTTTACATATTAGGCTTGAATTTAAATAGAAAGATGCATGGATTTGCATTCAACACATCATATTATTCTTCAATATTATCTTTATATATTTATGAAAGACAGTAAACTCATTTCTAGAGATTAATTCGTCATTTTATAAATACCATAAACTCATTTTTAGGGATACATTAAAAAAATACATTTTACAAATTTAATTCATTCGTCGGAGCTATTGAATGTGTTCGTGGGAAGAATTTAAAAATACTTGAAAATCACATAATTTCTATCTATTTTAATTCATTTTAGTTCTTGCTTAGAAAGAGAAACAATAACTAAAACATAAGAAGATTTAGATCAAGAAAGAAAGGCAACATAGGATATTGAAATAACAAATTAAGAATATTTTTTTGTTTTCAATGGGCTAGTGATTTCTTTCAACTTAGAACCGGTTATTAACTTTTCTAATTATAGCAGGAATTAATTAGAAGCAAAGAATAAGAAAGTTTTTAAAAAGGGCAAATCCGGTACATTGAAGAAAAAAATTATCTGTGCTCTCAATAGCTTAATTTCTGCCCTCAAAATAGCAGCCCCCTAAAATAAAGGTGTACTTGCTAAATTGTAAATGGGTGTGCAATACTATGTTAAGGTTAGTCATAAAATCGGGATATATCACTTTCCTAAATTACATGCATATTGCCAATTAAAGTTAGTCAACAAACTAATGAATTCCAAAAAGATGAATATGCACACAATTAATGAATTCCTAAATTACATCGGTAAGCACACTTGTATTGTAAATATATTCATCAACTTTAAGAAACTGATTAATTAAAGGTGGTAATTAGGTGACTCTTTGATTCTGCCGAGCTCTTAATTACAAAGTTAATGGCATATTTGCATTGATCTCCAATGGAAAAGATCAACCTGGCCAGCTGGGAATGTAATCAAATCAAACCTTCCAAGTTTAAATAGTGTCTAACCTTCAAAAAAAGTTTAAATAGTGTCTTTTTTTTTTGTAAAACAAGCAAAGAAATCTGCGATCACTTACCTTGAGATACCAAGAAAGAGCTTCAGAAGCTGTGTCCATTGGTTTTTTTTCCTCTCGGTCTCTCATACCAAGTGCACGATCTAAGGATTTCACTGGGCAGATACAAGACTCTAACATAAATCGTGAAGTGCTTTTCTTTCCTTTCCGTGAGTGGAATTATAAATAATATGGGAGAGACACAAAAAAGGAGAAGAGATCGAATGAGAATAAATGACAGGGGAGAGAAAGGTTACAACATACAAGGAAATAATAGAATAAAATGGTGGAGTGCTTTTCTTTCTTTTCCTTTGGTGAAATAAAGGGATGAGACAAGGAAAGAGAAAGAGAAGAGTTAAGGAACAAGGCGGGATGATTCGGATAATAAATTTTTGGGAGTGACTAATAGCCTCCCCATTCTATCTCCTAAATGTCCCCCTAACTAACTTATCCATAAAGTACAATGGGGACCACTAACTAACTTGGGTAAACAATAACTACTTGGGGACCACTTAAATTTGAAAAAAAATTGCAACTGACGTGAACATGTATGAACACTTATGCGCGCAAGTATTCTTATATAATATATCAAGTATTCATATCTAAGACATCAAGTATTTAAACAAAAAACTGGACATCAACTTTCTTTTATCTCTAATTACACATTCATCTTTTACACATTTTTAGAAGTGGGTTTTTTTTCCGTTTAATCTCGTCAATATTTTTAACAATCTATGAAGAATTTTGCAAATCTAAAACTACGAACATTTTCTACGTAATTTTCTCTTTTAAATGAGATCCATGATGAAGTACTTTCGGGTTCTTTATTGTTCAAGTACTCATACCTCGATGTACAAGTATTCATACTAAAACATATAAAGTGGTCATTCTATAACTTTGAAAATATCATTATTAGTAAGTATACAAACTACAAAGCATTCATACTAAAACATGTAAATATTCACACTAAAACATTACATGTATACATATACATATTAGCAAATATTCAATATATAACATATTCAAACTACAAAGTATTCATACTAAAACATATAAAATATTCATACTAGAATATTAAAATATTTATATTTACGCATTGAAGTATGAATTTTTATGTTATAAAATATTCCTGAGAAATTCCTAAATGATTTACACCTCGTCGAGCAAGTATTTACATCTCGTAATACAAGTATTTATACCTAAAATACCAAATATATTTCTAAAAAAACTATGAACAAGTACGAATGCCTATGCACGCAATTATTAATATATAATATATCAAGTATTCATAACTAAGATATCAAGTATTTTCAATAAAAATATTAACATCAAGTATTCATACTTACGCATTGAAGTGTAAATTGTTATGCAGTAAAATAACTTTAATTAGTTAATTTGTTTGATGCTTGAACGTATTGATATATACTGAGAAAAGTATTCATAATTCTACTATGCACAAGTACGAATACATATGCACGCAAATATTAACATATAATATATCAAGTATTCATACCTAAGATATCAAGTATTTCTAATAAAAATATTAACATCAAGTATTTATACCTACACATTGAAGTTTTAGTAAAAATATTAATATCTAAAATTTTAAGTATTCATACTTACACATTGAAGTGTGAATTGTTATGGTGATAAATCAGTTAATCTATTTGGTGCTTGAATGTATTGATAGGTACTGGAGAAAGTATTCATACCTATAACTAAAGTATGAATGTATTTGGTGCTTGAAGTATGAATTGAAAATATTATAGTCCGGCAATTATACAGATCAAAATTTTCTTGAGATTTGTATGAATCAATTCAACATTCTCTGCATGAACGCACCGTTTGTGTTTAGATACAGACCGTCCGATCATAATCCGGACCACTCAGGTAATGCACGAGATCTTTAATATCTGTGCAAATATAAATCGGACGATGCAGATCTAAAATTAAAATTTGACTGAATTATGAGTATACCATTTCTCCTTTCTAGTGAGCATCTCTCTCTCCCAATTAAAACTTAGAAAGAAAAAGAAAAGAAGAAAAGAAGAAAAGAAGAAGAAGAATCTCTCCGTCTCTCGAAAAAAAAAAATAATAAAGTAGGGTGAAATTTCAATAGAAAATCGAAGCATCGGAAACATTCTCCATACCCTACCAATACTGTCTGGTAAAGACCCGGTCAAGTCCAGGGACAACACCAACTGCAATTAGCACATGTAATTGAAGAAAACTATGAAATTGTTGCAACAATGACGAGTTAGGGTTTTTAAATAAAAAGAAATTAGTTGCAAAATTGTACCCTGTGCGAGATCAAGAGACTTTGTTCCTATTTGATTAGATCAAGAGACCCTGTGTGACGAGATAAAAGAGAGAGCAGCGGAAAGAGATCAACGTGATTCAGGAGAGTCGGAGGAGAGGAGTCAGAAGGGACTATAGATAAGATAGATAATTAGTGGATAAGATAGATAGTTAGTGGATAAGATAGATATTAACAATAATTAGTGGATAAGATAGATAGTTAGTATGAGGGGGACATTTAGAGGACTAAATAGAAGAGGACAAAATCTTTAGTCTAAATTTTTAGTTCTTGTCTGCTTTTGTACCTAATAAAATTTCCAAAATCAATTGAAAGTATTATGTGCCCGGATATACTGGGTCCGGATCTGACTCAAAATTTGAGTTTAAATTCGAACCGTCCAATCTAAAAATGAGCTAATCTGGTACAAGATAGAATTCACAATTTCACATGATCTCTTTAATATTCTTGCATCATCCGGTTTGGACTCAAACTCAAAACTTACTTTAGGATCCAAATTCGGAATGCGCCCAAATCCGATCCGGTCCATCTGAATGAATGATATGGGCTTTATTTTGTTGAAAATGAAAATCTGTAATCATTATGTTGATGTCATTTTACGAGAGCTTTTTATTTTTAATGGATGTTGACAGGAAGTTAATTTTATGTAGTTCATTTATCATTTTTTTAAATTAGTTAAAAGTTCATATATTGATATATGTGTAAAGAGCTCTTTACACATATATTGATAACTTATGGTATTTTTCAATCAGTTGATTAGCTTAATTTTAAAATTTATCGGATTGACTTAAATGACGAATTTATATTGTTGAAGCTGATTTACTTCACAAATGATGAGTTTATTTGAAAAAAAATTAAATTTTTGCGATAATTTTATATAAAGTCAAGTTGTCATATAAATTTCTCTAATTAAAAAAGGAAGTTGTGGTGATTTTCTATCAGGGCAATTTCACAAATGATCAGAGTGTCATCGGCAAAATATAGATTTAAAACCCTAACATCATTACAAGCAAAACAAAAACTAAACTTAATCATGCATGCATAATACATTCAGAATTTTACTGAGAAAAAAAATGATAATGAGAATATATTAGTTGGAGCTTGGGCATGGCACCTTAGATACTGCTGAGTCGGCTATGGGTATTAACAAGGGCGGATTCAGGATTTTTGCAGCATAAAAATATATGTAACTATTATTTTTTTTATGGATACAAGAGTTTTGTGCCACAGAAAATCAAGTGTTTTATGGATCGGAGTCAGTGATTCCGATCCATAATTTTTTTTTTTTTTGCAAATTCCCTGTGCAGTTAAAAAAAATCATAAATTGGAATCAGTGACTCCGATCTTACTATATTTATTGCAATCAAGGTACTCTTTCTATTTGTGTTGATCATAATTTTATAATTTCTATAGATAAAAAATTTCCCGCAAACAGGCCGCAACGAGCCATCTGCCTATCTATCCCCAATCTTAAATAGCAACGGAACTACACATGAAAACCTAATTTGGAAGGAGTTTTTTTTTTTTTTAAAAGAAAATGTTTCTCCGCAGATAGCACTATATAGCAGATTACAATAGAAATTAGAAGATGAACATCATGTTACCAAAACCATCTGTGGGATAGATGATTTTGTGAAAGGTTGGAATAGTAGTGAGCCCAATTCTAGCCCAAATAAAAGAGGTGCAGACACAACATAGCAATACAATTATGGGACAAATTTGGGTTCGATGCCCATCGGACTCAAATTTGGGTCCGATGGGATCCACAACCATCCGATCTACTTAGGATCCATGCGCACAGTTATTAAAACAATTACACATGGATATCAAAGCAATGCGCACAAATCTTAAAGCAAATCAGACGGCTCTGGAGCCCATCGAACTCAATTTGAGTCCGATGGCCATCGGACCCAAGCTGCTCGCTACAATTATAACATTCTGTCTTTGTTAAAAGAAGCAAAATTACACAAAGGCGCATATATACTGGACCACGTTAAAAAAAGCAATACAATGATATTAGCCTGATCCCAGGAGCATATATACTGGACCACGTTAAAAGAAGCAAATATGAAACTATAGAATTAATTAGTTTGTCTATTATTTTTTAGTTAAACATCAAATCAAGTTTTTCAACTTTAAATATTTAAGACAATCAGCATATGAACAGATGACCTCTCATAGAGAATAACTGATTATTATTTAGCTCCGTAATTTTTAAACTCTTTTGGTTTTCTCACATGTTTTACTACGGTCTTCGTGATGCTCGAAGCTCCCTTTTCCTTGCCTTCTCTTTTCGGTTTTTGTTTTCAAGGACTTTTTTTTTTTTTCAAAGTCATTATATTTTTCCTTCGTATCACTAATCAACTAATTGAGATTATTAACAGATGTTTGATTAAGAAAGGAAATGTGGAGGTATCATTCGTCCGTCCCAAACTTGGCAAATGAAGATGCCACATGGAAGGATTATAAATTTATAATGCCATCCGCCCCAAAATTTCTACGTGAGGACAAGTCTAATTGGAATGGGAGGGGAGTATAAACCATGAGCTGAAGAATCAGGAGAAGAAAGAGAGGCTTCAGATTAGTAATGGAGGAAGAACAGGAGAGAAGCATGAAGAATAAAAGCAAATCATTAGGGGACCGCAATTTGTTATTTTCAGGCTTTTTCAGCCCATTAGAATTTTTTCTTTATGTTATTCTTTTCGCAAATTATGAGCTCAGAGAGCTTCTTATCTATAAATACTTGTGATTAGGAGACAGGAGAGAGAAGGATATGATGTATAAACTCTCAAAAACACAATTTCTATACAATTACATCACTTCTTGCTTAGGGCACCTTGTTTGGCGCATTAATGTGTGCGTGGAAAAAAAAAATCACTCAGATTAAATTTTTTTTTCCCACAAACACAGTAAAAATCAGTTCAAAAATTTTGCAATCCCATTCCATTCACTTTCCTCTCCGTCGGCCGAACAAACCCTTATTTTACCAAATTTTCCAATTTACTTTTATAATTTGCAAAATTTCTCAAACTTTTGTCTAGATAAAAACCTCAGACTACTACCGTTAGGGGCTACAACTTGTTAGTATTTGATAAGTATTTCAGTAGAGGGAAGAGAGACACAATTCTCAAAACTCTTTTATTATTCAAACTATCTTTTGTATTTCTCTCTTCTACCTTCTTACAACAGAATACAACTCTACTTATAGACTCCTAAAACTCTTGAAATTCGTATACAATATAAATGTAAAAACAGAATTCTAAACAGCAGCAGTTAATTCTGACCCTTAGTTACTAAAACAGCCATAAATAATTATTGGGAACTCGAAATGACTAGAAACTAGACTCCAAGACACATCAAATAGACTTCTCATTTGCCCAGAATGATAGAATTGCCCTTTCAGATTCGCTCATTAAACAGCCTCAAAATCTGTCCACTGTGCAGTCACGAATTTAATGGCAAATTATGATTATTCATCAACACTCCTCCTTAAACTTAATTCTCCTCTGTCCTTCATACCGAGTAGGTTTCTCCTCAAATAGTCTTGTGGACAATGGATTTGTAAAGATGTCAGCTGCTTGGTCCTCGCCTTTCAAATGCACCAATTTTATCTCTTTTTTACCCGTATCGGTCAAACCTGATTCATTGTCAACCTGATTACCATTACCAGATTTCAAATTCACCTTCTCATCCTCTGCACCATTTTCCTCATGTGGAGGCTCACTCTCTACCTCTTCTTCCTTTGCATCTCCATTCTCCACTTCTTGTTTGGTATTATCATTGATTCTTTCTCTTTGCACCTATGAAGAGACTCTTCTTCCTCCACTTTTGGTTTTTCAATTTCTACATCTAACACGGGATTTGCTTCCTCCGACATTTCTCGATCTTTCTCTACAGTCCCCATCTCCTTGAGCTTTGAACTCAACTCATCTATCTTTTCAGCCTTTGATTGACAGATCCGTAGCTCTTCATTTAATTGTGTTATACTCTGCAACTCGTTTTCCTTATCCAACAACCTCTCCTTCAATTGCAAGCTCTCTGTTCTTGCCTCTTCCATTGTCTTACTTGCCATATTTACCTGCAACTCTACTTGATGCAACTTTCTCCAGCAGCTGCTCCTTCTCCTCCTTCGCAGCTTGAATCTCCATTTTCTCTTTCAAGGTATGAATTTCAATTTCTCTCTCATGCAACAGTGTCTCCTTCTCCTTTAGTTGCTGAATGGCTGAGGCAAGAGATTCTGGCTTGCACTTCTCTGATTTGTGCACCTCCTGAAGTCGGATCTCCAGTTCCTCTGCTTTTCCCCTCCATTCATCCACAAAACTGGAAAACTGCTCAGCCTTCTCCATGTTGACTTGTAAATACTTTTCTCGCACATTTCTTAATTTCAATTTGAACATTTGATTCTTGGTCATCTCTACATGTGCAAGCAACCAGTCTTTTTTGTTCTTCAAGTGCAACATCCGGTCTTTCATGAAAACTGAATATTCCTTCTCCAATAGTTGCCCCATGCTAAGGATATTATTATTCAAATCAGGAACATAATAAACATCCTCAATCAAGCCTTCTTTACCATCTTTTTGAAAAAAATATATTTTACCTTGGCCCTTGAACCTTCGACGCATCTCCAAATGACATGTGCCCTTCCTCTATCTCTTGCATCTCCACGAAGAGGTGTTTGTGCCCGCACATATGATTACTAGCGTCAGTATTGAGATACCACACCATGTCACTGTCGGGAACTGTATTTTTGTAGGCCATCATGAGAATACCATCTTCTTTTGTTTCCTCTTCTGCGACTAAATTCGCATTTTCTTCTACCTTTTTTTCAGAATAGCACTCCTTTGAATAGTACCCATACTTACCGCAATTCTAGCACTCAACATTTGATTTGCACTCTTTTGCGTAGTGCCCATGCTTGCCGCAATTGTAGCACTCGACATTTGAATAATTTGACCGGCCACCTCTCCCACGACCACGTCCTCGACCATGCCAATTATGTTGGCATGGCTGACCCTCCTTCAGAATTTTTTCTATGTTCACGACCTCCACCGCGACCAAACCCACGACCTCCACGGCCGCGTCCTCTTCCTTGATTTTGTTACACGTACATCGCTTTGTCCTCCTTAATAGTTGCCTTAGCTTGTAAGGCCTCCTCGAGTTGCTCTTGTTGAGTTTTCTTCATTCTGTCTTTATGGGCCAGCAATGACCCGCTCAACTCATCAACCGTTATAGACTCAGTGCCCTTCGACTCTTCAATAGCCACCATCACATGATTGAACTTTGCGTTAAGAGAGCGCAATATCTTCTCTATAACTCTCACATCTTGCACTTTTTCACCAAGCCTCTTCATTTGATTCACCACTGTCAATACTCGAATAAAATAGTCTCCAACCAACTCACTCTCCTTCATCACAAGAGACTCAAACTCAGCTCTTAAAGTTTGGAGCCGCACCTTCTTCACTTTGTCTACTCCAACTGCTGAATTTCTAAAAATCTCCCATGCATCCTTAGAACTCGTCTCATTGGCAATTAGAGTGGACAAAACGTGCCGTGCCGTGACTTTGGTCTCATGCCGTGACCAAGTGAACAGTGACACGTGCCGTGCCGTGACTAAAATATGGAGGGGTGGTCACGGCACGCGAGTCACGCCGTGACTTCTGTCTCGTGACTTTTCGCGTGCCGTGTCCAAACGTAACTGGTAACTTTTCTCACATTTAACTATTTTTTCATAATTTAGGTTAGTTTATTCAAGATTCATCATTTGATCAAGACTTAACGGTCCTAATTACATGTGACTCACGTGACCACGTGCCGTGCCGTGCCATGTCAAATTTTCAAAAAATGGTCACGGCACGCGACACGCGAGTCACGGCCTGTGAACAGTCACACGTGCCGGTTCCGTCATGCCATTTTTTCCACTCTATTGGCAATCTTCTCAAACATGTCGTCATCCAACCCTTGATGGATGATACTTAGCGCGGTTTGATCTCCATTTCTTTTCTTTTGCAAAGCATTTAACTCGGCTACCGTCAGTGCACTATCATCTTCGGGCTCTTCAATCCCGTTTTCGACAATGCTCCACAAGCCATGAGCGCCAATAATGGCTTTCATTCGCAACGACCATTGATCATAGTTGATTTTGGTTAGAATTGGGTATTGGAATGAGACATTTGGATTTCTAGTGGCCATTTTCAACGAGGCTCTGATACCAATTTGTTAGTATTTGATAAATATTTCGGTAGAGGGAAGAGAGACACAATTCTCAAAACTCTTTTATTATTCAAATTATCTTTTGTATTTCTCTCTTCTACCTTCTTACAACATAATACAACTCTACTTATAGACTCCTAAGACTCTTGAAATTCGTATACAATATAAATGTAAAAACAGAATTCTAAACAGCAGCAGTTAATTCTGACTCTTAGTTACTAAAATAGCCATAAATAATTATTGGGAACTCCAAATGACTAGAAACTAGACTCCAAGACACATCAAATAGACTCCTCATTTGCCCAGAATGATCTAGAATTGCCCTTTCAAATTCGCTCATTAAACAGCCTCAAAATCTGTCCACTGTGCACTCACGAATTTAATGACAAATTAAGTTTATTCATCAACACAACTTAGGGCTGATTAAGTAATATATGGATTTTCTGATTAACTTTGAAAACCACCACGACCTTCTTCGACCTTTGCGTCATTTGCTCTAATGGCGCTTCATCTTATTCCCTACCCTGCTAACCTTACGTGTACACCGGCCATGGCGCGCACCCTCCCAAACTACCCTTCTCCTCTACTACTCCACTCCCAAATATGTTTTCTCTCACCAAATGAGGAACATCACCAAATTAGTTTCTAATATTTTTTTTAGAGTTAGTGGAAAATATTTAATATGTTACAAATTTTTCAAAAAAAGTATATTTTCTATCGATATTGTCGAAAGAGGCTACATCAAACTCTATCCCGTCTAACACATGCGACGTCTATATATGCTCTTCATAAGTAACATCCATCACATGTACTACAGAAAATAACAGAGTTGAATTGATTTCGAATCAAGAGCAACTTGCAGCAATTTATTTAGTTCATCTTGTCGCATTTAAATAGTACTCCCCAAGTAAAATTAATAAAAGTCTAGGAAAAGAGAAAAAGTCCGAGAATGCCAGTTCAAATTTATCTTCAAAACCCACAAAAATAAACATTTTTTAGCCCTTTTCTCAGGAGTTCATTTAGTTTATTACTGTAGTATAGGAAAAAAAAAGTAATACATTAACATTTCACAAAAAAAAAAATGCACATTGTAAGATATATTAATGGTCAACTTCTATATATTCAGATGTTCATTAAAATTAATATTCACTTCTAATTTTTTTGTCATTTATTGTCATTGGTTTTTGGAAGGATAAAGATCCGCTCATAATTTCCTGGTGTACGATTTTTTTTTTTTAAATACAAGAGAGCTGAAATGGATATATAATTCTAACGTTAGTTGTACTTTATATTTTCCATTCACGATTATTATTTTCCTTGGACCAGTGATTCTACTTTTTGAGGTAGTGTGTGTGTGTGTGTGTTGGCAAATTAAGTACTATTGGATTTCATTAATAATGAAAATACTGCAAGAGATGAAGAAAGAATTGAAGGTAGAATTACAACTCGAAAAAGGATATGAGCAAATAGTTTTAACTTCAAACTAGCAATGCACAATCCAGCTTTGATTCCTGCCTATTCTTCTATGTACATGATCCTTATCAATGAACTTAGACCAGAGCTAGTCACCTGAGAGTTTCTGGTATTCATTTCTTTCGATATAATCCACGCTGATCTGGCCCAAAATTGATGTAGCAGTCTGGAAAAAGAGAAAGGAGTAGGTCCGATGGGCATCGGACCTACTTTTAGATTCAATTACCTCTAATGCCTTACGATTAGCATTAAGATATGAGCGTCCAAAAATTGAAACAGGAATCTTGATGCAATCTAATGGTTATTATACCCATCGAACCAAGGTAGGTCCAATGGGCATCGAACCTACTCTGAATTCCTGGAAAAATAGTATGGTTCGGGATGTCGAGACGTAGAACGGTAGAAGTTAATAATGGAAACTGTTTGGAAACAGTTCCAGAAATTTAAATACCGCAAATAGGCAGCCACCAGCTATCTATCTCCAATCTTAAATTGCATGGAACTCAACTTGAAACTCTAAATAGGAAGGAGGTTTTCTTTAAAGAAAAATGTTTTTCCTCTGATAACATAATACAAATTTAGAAATTAGAAGATGCACATCATCATGTTATCAAAAATGTCCAAGGGATTGATGATTTTGTCGTGAAAGGTTTGAATTGTACTCTGAAAAACAGGAGAGAAGCATGAAGAATAAAAAGCAAATCATTAGGGGACCGTAGTTAGTTAATTTCAGGCTCTTTCAGCCAATGAGAATTTTTTCTTTATTTTCATTTTGCAAATAAAAATTACTGTTGACAGGTCAGAGGCAAAAACTTATGACCAATATATAATATAATCGATCCTTAACCTACCATATATGGTGTTCCTTTTTTTTTATTTCAAATGACTCTTTTTGTTTTATGGAGGCCACACTATTCGCAAGGGATTATGTCAGTATACTCTCGCAGATACTACTGTCGCTAATAGAAAAATCACTTTTTTGTCAGTATACTCTCACAGAAAGTTACTATTTACTCTCGCGGATACTCTCCCATTCTTGTAGTTATATCTGTCGTGGCCAAATTTCTAGATATTAATGACTCCCTAATTTCATTTCTTGAAGAAAACGAGAAAGTTAAAATATATAGGGACCAAGTTTTTTTATTTTATTTTCTCTCGTTTATTGTAATTTCCCGGAACCAGCTCTTTCCCAATTACTTTTTTGGCAGCCATTTTTGTAGATGTGCAATCTCAGTAGAAAGAGATAAAAAAAAATTACACATGTTAACTAAGCTATACAATCAACTACAAACTTAAGAAAAACAATGTGTAATTTATATATTCGATTCATAAATAATTTTGATAAAATATATAATAATGAAAAAGGAGAAAAGAATTAAAAAAAAGGCTTTCAATATAATTAAACCCCTAAAAAATTGATCTTGCTCATGGAACTATGATCGCTTTCATCAGTTGCAAAATTAGCCAGAATTTACAAACTTTCCTTTTCACCATTTGAAGTCGATGGATTCAAATATTTTGTGGCCGAGCTGGTGACATGTACTCCTAGAACATTGAGACAAATGCCGTTGGAGCGTCTGTCGAAACCAGAAAACTCTATGGGATCCTTGTAGGTGAATGGAGAACCCATTTTTGTGCCGAAAGAACATATCTTGCCATTATTTGTGCTGAACTCTGGATACGTAATGCCGGTTCTGTCAAAGTATCCATCTATTCGAGTAATCGGAGTTTCAGGTGGAGAATCAACCTATATACTACATTCAATGATATGTTATAGACACTACTGGCATGGTTCTGCCACGTTGAACAGAACCAAAAGAAAATATAGAGGAATATAGGATCGATTGATTTTAACTAGCAAAAATATTGCTATGTACATGTCAGACCTTTAAATTTTGGTGCAAATGCTTCGAATTTACATTTCTTATAAGATTGAAAAGACTTTACCTCAAAAAAAAATTACATTTTCTCTTTGTGAGACACGGTGTCAGATCTTTTATATATAGTACCCAAAAAAAATTATACAAGAACAAAAAGAAAAACAAACAACAGATATTAGCCAAAAATATATAAAAATTGATACTTACCACTTCAAAAGTGTTGGAGTACAGTCCATGCTGCGGTGCTATAACAATGTTGTAACCGAAATCTATATAAACAGTTTGGATTGAACATATATATCTCCTTGAGTAACTAACAAAGATCATCTCTATTCTTCGATGACAACCATCGTCCCAGTCTGTACCACCAGTGCCTCCATTAGGACTAACCCGAATGTGTATTTCTTTTCTCTATATTTTCATGCAAAAAATTTCTAATTATTAGTTAACTCTTGAGAAGAAGATGTACTTGCTAAAATGTAAATGGTAGTGCAACACTATGTTATGGATAGTCATAAATCGGAACATATCCATTTTCCTAAATTACATTGCCAATTAAGGTTAGTCGTAAAATTGTAGAACAAAACTAGAAAAATACAAAAAAAGGGGCTTTGCATATATAACCCCAAGTAGAACTAGGGTGTTTTCAAGTTTACTAAGTTTCTTAGTAAACTCAATTATAAAATCTATCGGATTGGCTTCAAACACCGAACCGTTGAAACTCACCTACCTTACAAGTAATGTATCTATATATGAAAATTTAAAATTTTTGAATTAATTTTATGTGGAGTCAAGTGGTAAAAAAAACATTCAAAAAATGAATGCATTAGAATTACTTCATAAACCTTCTAATTCGAGTACTCGACTTTATATTAATTAAACTAATTCGAAATTTTAAATTTGACAGTAAAGCTCATAAGATAGATGGGTTTCAACGATACAGATTCGTTGTTTGAAACCAATCCGAAAGATTTTAGAGTTGAGTTCACAAAGAAGCATGGTAAATTTAGCCGAATTTAACTTTTAAGTCATCATAGAACATAAGTCATCAGCAGAAATCAACGGTTCACGTTACTTTAAGATTCGAACTAGAATAGTTTGCGAACCTATTTCGAACGAACCAGGTCCAGTTTGAGTTTGGTTTAAATTAATTTCGAATTCTTTCGAATCAAGTTTTTTGCATTTTTTTTTAAATCAAACTCGAATCGAATCACAAACTACAAATTTTTTGTGCAGCCCTAAACACAACTCCCACTACACCATACAACATTTTGTTACAAAAAAATATAACTACATGGATATATGTTGTAATTTGTACTATATCTAATCCATTCAAAACATGTATATATTGTATTAGTGGATTATTTAATTATAATTATTTTCTAAGTAGAAATTGTTGACAAATTTTTTTTTTTCAATTTTTTTCAAATTTTTTTAGGATAAAACAAACTTCTGGCAAAAAAAAGTCCCAGTTTCCGATCCGATTCGGCTGATTCCGATCGACTCACCCGATTCGGATCCCACAGTCAAAAGACCGATATCGATTCTGATTCCGATTTTTCCTTCTATTGTATTAACTATTGATTTGAAATTAACTACTGCATTGTACCAGATCAGAACCAGCTAATTGTCATCTACTTACTGTTTAAGTAGCAATTACTTCAACTAAGAGTTGGTCAATATAAACTAAAGTGCCCAGAAACAGTGCATGGCCATGTGATCTTCGCTGAGTGTAACATACAGTGTTGTTTGTATAATGGCATATTATATTACTGATGGATTATGGCTATATTTATAATTACATTTTCAAATTGAAAAGAAAAATGAAGAAACAATTTCCATTTGAAGTCTATGGATTTTAAGATTTTGTGGCAGAGCTATTGACATATACTCCTAGAGCTGCGAGAAGACCATCGGTGGAGCATCCGTGGAAACCGGTAAACCCTCTAGGATCGTTGTAGATGAATGGAGAACCAGATTTTGTGCCGAAAGAACACAACTTGCCGTTGTTTGTGCTGAGTTCCAGACATGTAATTCCACTTTTGTCGAAGTATCCATCTATTCGAGTAATCAGAGTTTTGGGTGGAAGATGAATCTGCATAAAAATTCAATTATACATTAAAGAGACACTACTGGCATGGTTCTTGCACATTGAACAGCACCAGAGAAAATAACATCAATTGATTTTAAATAATATTTTAGGTTAGCAGAATCGATAAATCATATGTTAATTTAAGTGATTAGGGTTGTAATTGATCACAAATATATATATATATATATATATATATACAATTATTAGAATTTACTGGCACCACACAACATGTTGCTATGTACATGTCAGACCTTTAAATTTGGTGTAAATTAATACGTCAAGTTTACATTAATGATAAGATTACACACAAAACTTTAACGAATTTAAGTAGACAAGATCGAATAAAAGAAAAATGAACATCAGATATTAGACAAAAATATATAAAATTAATAGTTACCGCTTCAAAAATGCGGGAGTACCCGGACGCTCCACGCTGCGGTGCTATAAAAATGTTGTTACTGAAATCTTTATAAACAGTTTGGATTGAACCGATATGACTGCTCCCGTAACTAACAAAGATACTCTCTATTCTTTGATGAGAACCATCGTCCCAGTTTGTACCTTCAGTAATTCCACAAGGACCGAGCCGTATGTGTATTTCTCTTCCCTATATTTTCATCCAAATTGATTCTAATTATTAGTTAATTCTTGATAATAAAATAAAGGTGTACTTGCTAAATTGTAAATGGGTGTGCAATACTATGTTAAGGTTAGTCATAAAATCGGGATATATCACTTTCCTAAATTACATGCATATTGCCAATTAAAGTTAGTCATAAAATTGTAGAACAAACTAATGAATTCCAAAAAGATGAATACGCACACAATTAATGAATTCCTAAATTACATCGGTAAGCACACTTGTATTGTATATATATTCATCAACCTTAAGAAACTGATTAATTAAGGGTGGTAATTAGGTAACTCTTTGATTCTGCCGAGCTCTTAATTACAAAGTTAATGACATATTTGCATTGATCTCCAATGGAAAAGATCAACCTGGCCAGCTGGGAATGTAATGAAATCAAACCTTCCAATTTTAAATAGTGTCCTTTTTTTTTTGTAAAACAAGCAAAGAAATCTGCGATCACTTGCCTTGAGATACCAAGAAAGAGCTTCAGAAGCTGTGTCCATTGGTTTTTTTTCCTCTTCGTCTCTCATACCAAGTGCACGATTTAAGGATTTCACTGGGCAGATACAAGACTAACACAAATCGTGAAGTGCTTTTCTTTCCTTTCCTTTTGTGGAATTATAAATAATATGGGAGAGACACAAAAAAGGAGAAGAGATCGAATGAGAATAAATGACTGGGGAGAGAAAGGTTACAACATACAAGGTAATAATAGAATAAAATGGTGGAGTGCTTTTCTTTCTTTTCCTTTCTTGAAATAAAGGGATGAGACAAGGAAAGAGAAAGAGAAGAGTTAAGGAACAAGGCGGGGTGATTCGGATCATAAATTTTTAGTTCTTGTCTGCTTTTGTACCCAATAAAATTTCCAAAATCAATTGAAAGTATTGTGTCCGGATATACTGGGTCCGGATATGACTCAAAATTTGAGTTTAAATTCGAACTGTCCAATCTAAAAATGAGCTAATCTGGTACAAGATAGAATTCACAATTTCACATGATCTCTTTAATATTCTTGCATCATCCGGTTTGGACTCAAACTCAAAACTTACTTTAGATCCAAATTCGGATTGCGCCCAAATCCGATCCGGTCCATCTGAATGAATGACAAGGGCTTTATTTTGTTGAAAATGAAAATCTGTAATCATTATGTTGATGTCATTTTACGAGAGCTTTTTATTTTTAATGGATGTTGACAGTAAGTTAATTTTATGCAGTTCATTTATCATTTTTTTAAATTAGTTAAAAGTTCATATGTTGATATATGTGTAAAGAGCTCTTTACACATATATTGATAAATTATGGTATTTTTAAATCAGTTGATTAGCTTAACTTTAAAACTTATCGGATTGACTTAAATGACGAATTTAAACCGTTGAAGCCGATCTACTTCACAAATGATGAGTTTATTTGTAAAAATTTTAAATTTTTGAGATAATTTTATATAAAGTCAAGTTGTCATATAAATTTCTCTCATTAAAAAAGGAAGTTGTGGTGATTTTCTATCAGGACAATTTCACAAATGATCAGCATGACACACATTATATCATAAAATTAACGAAATAACTGTTATTAGAAATGATCGATCAATCATTCTAAGTGAAACAAACATCAAGCATGCAAAACCACGCTTAATAAATTTATTAGCATCGTGCTCGTACATTACAACGGGGACATATTATTAGAGAACAAAAAAATTTCTCTTATGAAATGGCATATTTTCATAAAAAAAAAAATAGATTAGTGAAAACAATAAATTTAATTAGTGTAATAAATTTAGATTGTATAGTAATTAAATTTATCATTGTTCTATACAAAACCCTAGTTATTATCACTTGAACTCTTCTGTTTTTGTTTGAATAGAGAATCTGCATGTATCAAATTGTTTATTTTGTTCTCGGAAGTACAAAAAAGTAGTTAGTAATGGAAACTGTTTGGAAACCGTTCCAGAAATTTAATACGCGAACAGGCCGCAACGAGCCATCTGCCTATCTATCCCAATCTTAAATAGCAACGGAACTACACATGAAAACCTAATTTGGAAGGAGTTTTTTTTTTTTTTTTAAGAAAATGTTTCTCCGCAGATAGCATCATAGCACTATAACAGATAAGCAGATTACAAATTTAGAAATTAGAAGATGAACATCAGGCGACTATCCTCTGCGGAGTTTTGCAGTGCGGAACTTATCGGACGGCCCAGATTTACTCTCAGCTGGTGAGTGCTCTGGATGATGGAGAGAGGCAGTATTAATTTTGCTTTGAGATTTGAATCAAAATATTATTTGGTCCGTCCGATCAAAACAAACAGACCAGATTAAAAGAACTGCAGCTGCAGAGCTCTGCAAAGGATGTGATTCCGATGAACATCATGTTACCAAAACCATCCGTGGGATAGTAGTGGGCCCAATTCTAGCCCAAATAAAAGGTGTAAACACAACATAGCAATACAATTACAACATTTTGTCTTTGTTAACGGACCTCCAGGCCAGATCCCAGGAGCATATACTGGACCACGTTAAAAGAAGCAAAAATGAAACAATTTAATTAATTAGTTTGTCTATTATTTTTTAGTTAAACATCAAATCAAGTCTTTCAACTTTAAATATTTACAAGCTAACAAGCCAATCAGCATATATATGAAAAGATGACCTCTCATATATATATAGAGAATAACTGATTGTTATTTAGCTTCGAAATTTTGAAACTCTTTTCGTTTTCTCACATGTTTTACTACGTACGGTCTTCGTGATGCCTGATTTTCCTAGCTCTTTTTTCCTAGCTTTTTCTTTTCGGTTTTGTTTTCATTATATTTTAACAGTTTATGAGAGATACCTGATTACATGGTGTAATGTGCAGTACAGTTCTTAATTTGACCCCGGCAGTTGGCATTATTTTACTCAATATATTCATGTTGGCATGCATGTGATTTCTGATATCATCATATATATCATGGTACTAAATAAACTAAATACAGTTTTTGTATGCTAAGTCCGGTTTGTGCGCATAATTATATATGTTGGCAAGGAGAAAGAGATTGTATTATAATAAAAAAATAGCGAAGGTAGATTTATTTTGTACATTGTACACAATATACTTATATTGTATCTGTCCATATATAACACCACGTCTATATGTGCTTCATATATAAGTAACTACCATCACATGATGTACTATAGAAAATAACACAGGGTTGATTTGATTTCCAATCAAGAGCAACATGCAGCAATTTATTTAGTCTATCTTGTCGCATTTATGTTTGTAGTCTCCAACTAAAATAAAAGTAGGAAAAGAAAAGCTAGGTCAAAGAATGGGAGTTCAATTTATCTTCGAAACCCACAAAAAGAAACAATTTGTTTAGCTTTTTTTATCAGGAGTAATTTAATTAGTATAGGAAAGAAGTAATACATGAACATTTCATAAAAAAAAAAAATATTCACTTGTAAGATATATTAAAGATCAATTTCTATATATTCAGGTATTTATTGCTGAAAGACCTGTTTTGATAATAGAATCTTTGTCTTCAATCATAAGCTAAATAACAACGGATACAAACCTTAAGGTCTAAGAAATTACTCAAATTGGTCCCTGAGAAATATTACTCAATTGTTCTGCAGATAAAGCTACAAAGTCAGTTTCGTCTCAACCATTCAATTAAAATTAATATTTACTTTTATATCTTTGTCATTTATTGTCATTGATTTTGGAAGTGCATGACCCGCTCATAATTTCCTAGTGTAAATTTTTTAATGCAAGAGAGCTGAAATGCATAATTCATTTTACTTTATTTTCTCCATTCATGATTATTCTTTTTCCTTGGATCAGTGATTTAAATTTTTGAGGTAGTATATATATATGTCGACAAATTGCCTACTATTGGATATCATTAATGAAACAAAAACTACAACAGTACGTAGAAGAAAGGATTTTTTTTTTTATTAAGAAGAAAGGATTGAAAGTAGAATTACAACTGGAAAAAAGGATAGAAGAATTTTTTTTTTTTTAACTTTAAACTAGCAATGTAGGATCCAGCTTTGATTTCCTATCTATTCTTTTATTCTATGTACATGTTGCTGATCGATGAACCTAGATCAGAGCTAGTCATCTGAAAGTTCCTAGTGTTCATTTCTTTTTATATTCTCCGCGCAGAGCTGGTCCAAAAATGGCCTAGTTGTCTGTAAAAATAGTGTGGTTCGGGATGTTGAGACGTAGAAGTTGGCCATGAAACAAAAAGTGATGTGAATCCGCCTCGCAGAGATTTCGGCAGCCCTGTAAGAAGGGCGTAGGGCTAAGCTCTCCTTATACTTTGTAGGTTATGCTTTCTAATTCATATTCATCCATATTTCAAGTGATTTTGTTCGGTATCAAATTCTGGAAAGATAATGTATCAAAGATAAAATATTGAAGTGATCACATTAAAAGTACATAAACAAAAAAAGTTAATAAATTAATGTAAATTAATGCCATTCATAATTATAGGCCTTTGCTCTCTGTATTCCAGTAAAAATAGAATATATTAATGGAACTGTTACATCTTTTGTGTAACCCACTTGCAGTTGATGATCTTTTGTTTTGCCAGGAGAGAAGCATGTACTCTGCTATGAGATTGTGCTATTTGCTCGGGTAGGAAACAGTAACAAATGTAGAATGACTTTGTTAATTTTGTTTCTCTTATGAGTATGTCAGTTCATTTAAATTTATCCTAATAGTTACTTCCTATAATTTTGTTTTTGGTATCATAACTTTTTTTTAATGAAAGGTGGAGGGCTAGCCTACTAACTTTCTTCAAACTTATGTTTATATGACAGAAGATTTCCCATATGAAAGCCATGTGCTTTTGCCACTAAACCAAAAACTGATTCTTTGGTATCATAACTGTTATTATGTTAATTTTGTGGTAACAATCAGTCTGTTATTTAGTTTATAATAACAGTTATTTCGTTAATTTTATGATATAATGTGTGTCCGGTTGATTATTTGTAAAATTGTCCTGACAAAAAATCACTACAACTTTCTTTTTTATTAACTCTTATAATCAGAGAAATTTATGTGACAACTTGTATATTAAATTAATTTATAAATTTTTCACATAAACTCATCATTTGTGAATTAGATTGGCCTTAATTGTTTAAATTCATCATTTAAGTCAATTCAATAAATTTTAAAATTAAACTAATCAAGTGATTATATGATTATAGTCTTGAAAGAATACCATATTTCTATTCTTTCTACAATAATCAAATTATCACAGTTTCACAATAACAAATATTAACTAAGTTAAACAATTAACTACAAACTTAAGAACAACAATATGTAATTATATCTGAGGTGTAAATAATTTTGAAGAAATATAGAATAATAAAAAGGAGAATAAAATACAAAAAAGGGGCTTTGCATATATAACCCCAAGTAGAACTAGGGTGTTTTTAAGTTTACTAAGTCCCTTAGTAAACTCAATTCTAAAATCTATCGGATTGACTACAAACGACGAATCCGAACCATTGAAACTCATCTATCTTACGAGTAATGCATCTACATATGAAAATTTTAAATTTTCGAATTAATTTTGTATAGAGTCAAGTGGTAAAAAAACATTCAAAAAATGAATGCATCAGAATTACTTTATAAACCTTCTAATTTTGAGTGCTCGACTTAATACTAATTAAATTAATTCAAAATTTTTAATTTGACAGTGAAGCTCATAAGATAGATGGGTTTCAACGATACAGATTCGTTGTTTGAAGCCAATCCAAAAAATTTTAGAGTTGAGTTCACAAAGGAGCATGATGAATTTAGCCGAATTTAACCGGTTCATTGAAATTTTGACCATTTTTCTTGATAATATATATTTTATGAAGAAGTCTTGCTGACATGCAACCATCTACTGTTAAGGCAGTACTTTCTGTGTTGGCACCTTGAGTAGCAACCAACCAATAATAACGGAAACAAATCGGTTGCGATTCTTTGGAATTGCAGGGTCTCTATTTGTCCAAATCAAACCATTCATTTGTTTCGAAATTCGTACATAAAAATCAACTGCTTTGATATTCGTGCATTTCAAAAAATGAATGGTTTGATCTGAAAAAGCAGGAACCTGCGATTCCAAAGAATCGCAGCAGATTTATTTCCAATAATAACAACGTTAAACAGATCGTTGCTTTTCTAAGTATTTTTTTTTATTTTTGGCAGGAGCTACCAAGTTTTTTATTATTGTTAGAACATTAGTACAAAGTTCAACAAAAGTACTGCATCATATACAACAAATGGAAAATAAATATGAAGGCCCAGTGCTCTTTGCATTGCTTTTGTAAGTAAAACCAGAATTTTTGTCCAGTGCCTCTCAAGTTCAAAATTCTTTCGATATGAAATAATATTTCGTTCCATAAAAAAAAACAACCTTCATATCCAACTTGTTCAATTTTCCAAATGTAAACAGAATCCTGATGACATTATGTTCATGAAATTGATAACTGGGTAGAGCATATACGATTAAACTTGTTTGTAAATTAATTACGTTTTACGTAATCTACGATTCTAAGTAACGGAATGCTTAATGCCACAGTAGAAGCATAGACAGAACAAATATACCCATCAAACAAACAATCGGTGAACATACTCAATGTCAGTACCAATAGATGACATAAAGGTAACGGAAATTCATGACAAATCAGTTCAGGTAAATGGCTTCCATCTCAAGTCATATTTTATTATTTGATAGGTTATTTTCAAGAACAATAATTATCCTCAAAAACAGTATGCATGGTATTGACCATAGAAGAAAAAACCGGCCGTTCCGGCACGAAATTGGACAATACGGATCTGATTTCAGTCCGAATTACACGCTATGTGTTGATTCCAGTCAAATTTCAGCTGAAATGGTTTAATTTTAGTCACATTTCGACCGAAACGGTCCAATTTCAGTGAAATTCAGCTTAAATGCGCTATACCCACCAATAAATTTTTTTTTTTGCACGGAGCGTGACTCGAACATGGGAAGGGTTATATAACATCCACCACAAGTACATAACTACCACTACACCATACAACCTTTTGTTACTAAAAAATATAACTACATGGATATATGTTGTAATTTGTACTATATCCAATCCATTCAAAACATGTATATATGGTATTAGTGGATTATTTAATTGTAATTATTTGTCTATACAGAAATTGTTGACAAATTATTTTTTTATCAATTTTTTCCTATTTTTTTAGTATAAAACGAGTTTTTGGCAAAAAAAAGTCACAGTTTCCAATCCAATTTGGCCAATTCCGACGAATTCACCCGATTCGGATCCCACGGTCAAAAGACCGACTCTGATTCCGATTCCGATTTTTTCTTCTATGGTATTGACTATTGACTTGAAATTAACTACTGCATTGTACCAGATCTGAACCAGCTAATTGTCATCTACTTACTGTTTAAGTAGCAATTACTTCATCTAAGAGTCGGTCAATATAAATTAATGTGTCCGTAAAAAGTTCATGGCGATGTGATCTTCGCAGAGTGTAACAGACTGCTGTTTATTTCATGGCATATTATATTACTGATGGATTATGACTATATTTACAATAGCAGTGTTAAATTGAAAAGAAAAAATGAAGAAACAATTTCCATTTAAAGTCTATGGATTTTCAGATTTTGTGGCAGAGCTATTGACATATACTCCTAGAGCTGCGAGATGACCATCGGTGGAGCATCCGTGGAAACCGGTAAACCCTCTAGGATCGTTGTAGATGAATGGAGAACCAGATTTTGTGCCGAAAGAGCACAACTTGCCGTTGTTTGTGCTTAGTTCCAGACATGTAATTCCACTTTTGTCGAAGTATCCATCTATTCGAGTAATCAGAGTTTCGGGTGGAAGATGAATCTGCAAAAAAAATCAATTATACATTAAAAAGACACTACTGGCATGGTTCTTGCACATTGAACAGCACCAGAGAAAATAACATCGATTGATTTTAAATAATATTTTAGGTTAGCTGAATCGATAGATCATATGTTAATTTAAGTGATTGGGGTTATAAACTTGAAATTGATCATAAATATATAAAAGATATATATATATATATATATATATATATATATAATTATTGGAATTTACTGGCACCACACAACATGTTGCTATGTACATGTCAGACCTTTAAATTTGGTGCAAATTAATACGTCAAGTTTACATTTATGATAAGATTACACACAAAACTTTAACGAATTTAAGTAGACAAGATCGAATAAAAGAAAAATGAACATCAGATATTAGACAAAAATATATAAAATTAATAGTTACCGCTTCAAAAATACGGGAGTACCCGGATGCTACACGCTGTGGTGCTATAAAAATATTGTTACTGAAATCTTTATAAACAGTTTGGATTGAACCGATATAACTGCTCCCGTAGCTAACAAAGATACTTTCTATTCTTTGATGAGAACCATCGTCCCAGTTTGTACCTTCAGTAATTCCACAAGGACCGAGCCGTATGTGTATTTCTCTTCCCTATATTTTCATGCAAATTGATTCTAACAAAGGTTAGTCATATAATCGGGATATATCACTTTCCTAAATTACATATTGCCAATTAAAGTTAGTCATAAAATTGTAGAACAAACTAATGAATTCCAAAAAGATGAATACGCACACAATTAATGAATTCCTAAATTACATAGGTAAGCACACTTGTATGTAAATTCATCAGCTTTAAGCAACTGATTAATTAATGGTGGTAATTAGGTGACTATTTGATTCTGCCGAGCTCTTAATTACATAGTTGATGGCATATTTGCGTTGATCTCCAATGGAAAAGATCAAGCTGGCCAGCTGGGAATGTAATCAAATCAAACCTTCCAAGTCGCTCCCAAATAGTGTCCCTTCTTTGTAAAACAAGCAAAGAAATCTGCAATCACTTACCTTGAGATAGCAAGAAAGAGCTTCAGAAGCTGTGTCCATTGGGTTTTTTTCCTCTCTGTCTCTCATACCAAGTGCACGATGAAAGGATTTCACTGGGCAGATACAAGACTCTAACACAAATCGTGAAGTGCTTTTCTTCATTTCCGTGAGTGGAAGAATAAATAATATGGGAGAGACACAAAAAAGGAGAAGAGATCGAATGAGAATAAATGATAGGGGAGAGAAAGGTTACAACTTACAAGGAAATAATAGAATAAAATGGTGGAGTGCTTTAATTTCTTTCTTTTCCTTTGGTGAAATAAAGGCATGAGACAGAGAGAGAGAAAGAGAAGAGTTAAGGAACAAGGCGGGATGATTCGGATCATAAATTTTTAGTTCTTGTCTGCTTTTGTACCCAATAAAATTTCCAAAATCAATTGAAAGTATTATGTGCCCGAATATACTGGGTCCGGATCTGACTCAAAATTTGAGTTTAAATTCGAACCGTCCAATCTAAAGATGAGCTAATCTGGTACAAGATAGAATTCACAATTTCACATGATCTCTTTAATATTCTTGCATCATCTGATCAGACGGTTTGGACTCAAACTCAAAACTTACTTTAGGATCCAAATTTGGAAGCTTTATTTTGTTGAAAATCCGGTCCATCGATCTGAATGATAAGGGCTTTATTTTGTTGAAAATGAAAATCTGTAATCATTATGTTGATGTCATTTTACGAGAGCTTTTTATTTTTAATGGATGTTGACAGTAAGTTAATTTTATGCAGTTCATTGATCTTTTTTTTTTTAAATTAGTTAAAAGTTCATATATTGATATATGTGTAAAGAGCTCTTCACACATATATTGATAAATTATGGTATTTTTCAATCAGTTGATTAGCTTAATTTTAAAACTTATCGGATTGACTTAAATGACGAATTTAAACCGTTGAAGCCGATCTACTTCACAAATGATAAGTTCATTTGTAAAATATTTAAATTTTTAGATAATTTTATATAAAGTCAAGTTGTCATATAAATATCTCTTATTAAAAAAAGGAAGTTGTGGTGATTTTCTATCAAGACAATTTCACAAATGATCAGCATGACACACATTATATCATAAAATTAACGAAATAACTGTTATTATAAATGATCGATCAATCATTCCAAGTGAAACAAACATCAAGCATGCATAACCATGCTTAATAATTTTATTAGCATCGTGCTCGTAAGTTACAACGGAGACATATTATTAGAGAACAAAAATATTTCTCTTATGATAAAAAAAAAACAGATTAGTGAAAACAATAATCATACAAAAACATCCATTGATAATATTAAAATAGATTGCTTCAAATTAAAATTCAAACTATAATAAAAAGTTAATTAGTGTAATAAATTTAAATGAGAAATATGCCATTTTTCGCATTGTACCAAATTAGAACCAGCTAATTGTCATCTTACTCTTTATGTTGACAATTACCTCTTCTAAAACTCCGACTTTATGTCCGTAAACAAAACAGTGTGTCAATTTAGGTGATCTTTGCTGAGTGCAGCAAAACAGTACTGTTGTTTATATTATGGAAGATATATAATGTTACTAATGGATTAGAAGTACATTTATAATAATAGCAGTGTCAAATTAAAAAGAAAAATGGAGAAACAAGTCAAGTCCAAATTATAAAAACTTGTAGGCCAATAAATATATCAATCATTCCAAGCAAAACAAAAACCAAACTTAATTAATCATGCATGCATAATACATTCAGAATTTTACTTAGAAAAAAATGATAATGAGAATATATTAGTTGGAGCTAGAGCATGGCACCTTAGATACTGCTGAGTAGGGGTATTAATGTATACTCCAATGGAAGTGAGAGATTTGTCATATACCCAAGTACTGCCGTGGAACTTAGAAAATCCAAGATCTGACTCAAATGTAAATGAATGACCAGACTTCCTCCCAACGGAACCATAGCTACGTCCGCTGCTACTAAATTCCAGATAAGTAATTCTTCCACGACCAACATACTCATAACTTGCATCTATCCGAGTGATTGGTTTTGTTAACTGATTATTAGCTTTGATAATAGAATCTTTGTCTTCAATCATAAGCTAAATAACGACGGATACAAACCTTAAGGTCTAAGAAATTACTCAAATTGGTGGTCCCTCAGAAATATTACTCAATTGTCCTGCAGATAAAGCTACAAAGTCAGTTTCGTCTCAACCATTCAATTAAAATTAATATTTACTTTTATATCTTTGTCATTTATTGTCATTGATTTTGGAAGTGCATGACCCGCTCATAATTTCCTAGTGTAAATTTTTTAATGCAAGAGAGCTGAAATGCATAATTCATTTTACTTTATTTTCTCCATTCATGATTATTCTTTTTCCTTGGATCAGTGATTTAAATTTTTGAGGTAGTATATATATATGTCGACAAATTGCCTACTATTGGATATCATTAATGAAACAAAAACTACAACAGTACGTAGAAGAAAGGATTTTTTTTTTTATTAAGAAGAAAGGATTGAAAGTAGAATTACAACTGGAAAAAAGGATAGAAGAATTTTTTTTTTTTTAACTTTAAACTAGCAATGTAGGATCCAGCTTTGATTTCCTATCTATTCTTTTATTCTATGTACATGTTGCTGATCGATGAACCTAGATCAGAGCTAGTCATCTGAAAGTTCCTAGTGTTCATTTCTTTTTATATTCTCCGCGCAGAGCTGGTCCAAAAATGGCCTAGTTGTCTGTAAAAATAGTGTGGTTCGGGATGTTGAGACGTAGAAGTTGGCCATGAAACAAAAAGTGATGTGAATCCGCCTCGCAGAGATTTCGGCAGCCCTGTAAGAAGGGCGTAGGGCTAAGCTCTCCTTATACTTTGTAGGTTATGCTTTCTAATTCATATTCATCCATATTTCAAGTGATTTTGTTCGGTATCAAATTCTGGAAAGATAATGTATCAAAGATAAAATATTGAAGTGATCACATTAAAAGTACATAAACAAAAAAAGTTAATAAATTAATGTAAATTAATGCCATTCATAATTATAGGCCTTTGCTCTCTGTATTCCAGTAAAAATAGAATATATTAATGGAACTGTTACATCTTTTGTGTAACCCACTTGCAGTTGATGATCTTTTGTTTTGCCAGGAGAGAAGCATGTACTCTGCTATGAGATTGTGCTATTTGCTCGGGTAGGAAACAGTAACAAATGTAGAATGACTTTGTTAATTTTGTTTCTCTTATGAGTATGTCAGTTCATTTAAATTTATCCTAATAGTTACTTCCTATAATTTTGTTTTTGGTATCATAACTTTTTTTTAATGAAAGGTGGAGGGCTAGCCTACTAACTTTCTTCAAACTTATGTTTATATGACAGAAGATTTCCCATATGAAAGCCATGTGCTTTTGCCACTAAACCAAAAACTGATTCTTTGGTATCATAACTGTTATTATGTTAATTTTGTGGTAACAATCAGTCTGTTATTTAGTTTATAATAACAGTTATTTCGTTAATTTTATGATATAATGTGTGTCCGGTTGATTATTTGTAAAATTGTCCTGACAAAAAATCACTACAACTTTCTTTTTTATTAACTCTTATAATCAGAGAAATTTATGTGACAACTTGTATATTAAATTAATTTATAAATTTTTCACATAAACTCATCATTTGTGAATTAGATTGGCCTTAATTGTTTAAATTCATCATTTAAGTCAATTCAATAAATTTTAAAATTAAACTAATCAAGTGATTATATGATTATAGTCTTGAAAGAATACCATATTTCTATTCTTTCTACAATAATCAAATTATCACAGTTTCACAATAACAAATATTAACTAAGTTAAACAATTAACTACAAACTTAAGAACAACAATATGTAATTATATCTGAGGTGTAAATAATTTTGAAGAAATATAGAATAATAAAAAGGAGAATAAAATACAAAAAAGGGGCTTTGCATATATAACCCCAAGTAGAACTAGGGTGTTTTTAAGTTTACTAAGTCCCTTAGTAAACTCAATTCTAAAATCTATCGGATTGACTACAAACGACGAATCCGAACCATTGAAACTCATCTATCTTACGAGTAATGCATCTACATATGAAAATTTTAAATTTTCGAATTAATTTTGTATAGAGTCAAGTGGTAAAAAAACATTCAAAAAATGAATGCATCAGAATTACTTTATAAACCTTCTAATTTTGAGTGCTCGACTTAATACTAATTAAATTAATTCAAAATTTTTAATTTGACAGTGAAGCTCATAAGATAGATGGGTTTCAACGATACAGATTCGTTGTTTGAAGCCAATCCAAAAAATTTTAGAGTTGAGTTCACAAAGGAGCATGATGAATTTAGCCGAATTTAACCGGTTCATTGAAATTTTGACCATTTTTCTTGATAATATATATTTTATGAAGAAGTCTTGCTGACATGCAACCATCTACTGTTAAGGCAGTACTTTCTGTGTTGGCACCTTGAGTAGCAACCAACCAATAATAACGGAAACAAATCGGTTGCGATTCTTTGGAATTGCAGGGTCTCTATTTGTCCAAATCAAACCATTCATTTGTTTCGAAATTCGTACATAAAAATCAACTGCTTTGATATTCGTGCATTTCAAAAAATGAATGGTTTGATCTGAAAAAGCAGGAACCTGCGATTCCAAAGAATCGCAGCAGATTTATTTCCAATAATAACAACGTTAAACAGATCGTTGCTTTTCTAAGTATTTTTTTTTATTTTTGGCAGGAGCTACCAAGTTTTTTATTATTGTTAGAACATTAGTACAAAGTTCAACAAAAGTACTGCATCATATACAACAAATGGAAAATAAATATGAAGGCCCAGTGCTCTTTGCATTGCTTTTGTAAGTAAAACCAGAATTTTTGTCCAGTGCCTCTCAAGTTCAAAATTCTTTCGATATGAAATAATATTTCGTTCCATAAAAAAAAACAACCTTCATATCCAACTTGTTCAATTTTCCAAATGTAAACAGAATCCTGATGACATTATGTTCATGAAATTGATAACTGGGTAGAGCATATACGATTAAACTTGTTTGTAAATTAATTACGTTTTACGTAATCTACGATTCTAAGTAACGGAATGCTTAATGCCACAGTAGAAGCATAGACAGAACAAATATACCCATCAAACAAACAATCGGTGAACATACTCAATGTCAGTACCAATAGATGACATAAAGGTAACGGAAATTCATGACAAATCAGTTCAGGTAAATGGCTTCCATCTCAAGTCATATTTTATTATTTGATAGGTTATTTTCAAGAACAATAATTATCCTCAAAAACAGTATGCATGGTATTGACCATAGAAGAAAAAACCGGCCGTTCCGGCACGAAATTGGACAATACGGATCTGATTTCAGTCCGAATTACACGCTATGTGTTGATTCCAGTCAAATTTCAGCTGAAATGGTTTAATTTTAGTCACATTTCGACCGAAACGGTCCAATTTCAGTGAAATTCAGCTTAAATGCGCTATACCCACCAATAAATTTTTTTTTTTGCACGGAGCGTGACTCGAACATGGGAAGGGTTATATAACATCCACCACAAGTACATAACTACCACTACACCATACAACCTTTTGTTACTAAAAAATATAACTACATGGATATATGTTGTAATTTGTACTATATCCAATCCATTCAAAACATGTATATATGGTATTAGTGGATTATTTAATTGTAATTATTTGTCTATACAGAAATTGTTGACAAATTATTTTTTTATCAATTTTTTCCTATTTTTTTAGTATAAAACGAGTTTTTGGCAAAAAAAAGTCACAGTTTCCAATCCAATTTGGCCAATTCCGACGAATTCACCCGATTCGGATCCCACGGTCAAAAGACCGACTCTGATTCCGATTCCGATTTTTTCTTCTATGGTATTGACTATTGACTTGAAATTAACTACTGCATTGTACCAGATCTGAACCAGCTAATTGTCATCTACTTACTGTTTAAGTAGCAATTACTTCATCTAAGAGTCGGTCAATATAAATTAATGTGTCCGTAAAAAGTTCATGGCGATGTGATCTTCGCAGAGTGTAACAGACTGCTGTTTATTTCATGGCATATTATATTACTGATGGATTATGACTATATTTACAATAGCAGTGTTAAATTGAAAAGAAAAAATGAAGAAACAATTTCCATTTAAAGTCTATGGATTTTCAGATTTTGTGGCAGAGCTATTGACATATACTCCTAGAGCTGCGAGATGACCATCGGTGGAGCATCCGTGGAAACCGGTAAACCCTCTAGGATCGTTGTAGATGAATGGAGAACCAGATTTTGTGCCGAAAGAGCACAACTTGCCGTTGTTTGTGCTTAGTTCCAGACATGTAATTCCACTTTTGTCGAAGTATCCATCTATTCGAGTAATCAGAGTTTCGGGTGGAAGATGAATCTGCAAAAAAAATCAATTATACATTAAAAAGACACTACTGGCATGGTTCTTGCACATTGAACAGCACCAGAGAAAATAACATCGATTGATTTTAAATAATATTTTAGGTTAGCTGAATCGATAGATCATATGTTAATTTAAGTGATTGGGGTTATAAACTTGAAATTGATCATAAATATATAAAAGATATATATATATATATATATATATATATATAATTATTGGAATTTACTGGCACCACACAACATGTTGCTATGTACATGTCAGACCTTTAAATTTGGTGCAAATTAATACGTCAAGTTTACATTTATGATAAGATTACACACAAAACTTTAACGAATTTAAGTAGACAAGATCGAATAAAAGAAAAATGAACATCAGATATTAGACAAAAATATATAAAATTAATAGTTACCGCTTCAAAAATACGGGAGTACCCGGATGCTACACGCTGTGGTGCTATAAAAATATTGTTACTGAAATCTTTATAAACAGTTTGGATTGAACCGATATAACTGCTCCCGTAGCTAACAAAGATACTTTCTATTCTTTGATGAGAACCATCGTCCCAGTTTGTACCTTCAGTAATTCCACAAGGACCGAGCCGTATGTGTATTTCTCTTCCCTATATTTTCATGCAAATTGATTCTAACAAAGGTTAGTCATATAATCGGGATATATCACTTTCCTAAATTACATATTGCCAATTAAAGTTAGTCATAAAATTGTAGAACAAACTAATGAATTCCAAAAAGATGAATACGCACACAATTAATGAATTCCTAAATTACATAGGTAAGCACACTTGTATGTAAATTCATCAGCTTTAAGCAACTGATTAATTAATGGTGGTAATTAGGTGACTATTTGATTCTGCCGAGCTCTTAATTACATAGTTGATGGCATATTTGCGTTGATCTCCAATGGAAAAGATCAAGCTGGCCAGCTGGGAATGTAATCAAATCAAACCTTCCAAGTCGCTCCCAAATAGTGTCCCTTCTTTGTAAAACAAGCAAAGAAATCTGCAATCACTTACCTTGAGATAGCAAGAAAGAGCTTCAGAAGCTGTGTCCATTGGGTTTTTTTCCTCTCTGTCTCTCATACCAAGTGCACGATGAAAGGATTTCACTGGGCAGATACAAGACTCTAACACAAATCGTGAAGTGCTTTTCTTCATTTCCGTGAGTGGAAGAATAAATAATATGGGAGAGACACAAAAAAGGAGAAGAGATCGAATGAGAATAAATGATAGGGGAGAGAAAGGTTACAACTTACAAGGAAATAATAGAATAAAATGGTGGAGTGCTTTAATTTCTTTCTTTTCCTTTGGTGAAATAAAGGCATGAGACAGAGAGAGAGAAAGAGAAGAGTTAAGGAACAAGGCGGGATGATTCGGATCATAAATTTTTAGTTCTTGTCTGCTTTTGTACCCAATAAAATTTCCAAAATCAATTGAAAGTATTATGTGCCCGAATATACTGGGTCCGGATCTGACTCAAAATTTGAGTTTAAATTCGAACCGTCCAATCTAAAGATGAGCTAATCTGGTACAAGATAGAATTCACAATTTCACATGATCTCTTTAATATTCTTGCATCATCTGATCAGACGGTTTGGACTCAAACTCAAAACTTACTTTAGGATCCAAATTTGGAAGCTTTATTTTGTTGAAAATCCGGTCCATCGATCTGAATGATAAGGGCTTTATTTTGTTGAAAATGAAAATCTGTAATCATTATGTTGATGTCATTTTACGAGAGCTTTTTATTTTTAATGGATGTTGACAGTAAGTTAATTTTATGCAGTTCATTGATCTTTTTTTTTTTAAATTAGTTAAAAGTTCATATATTGATATATGTGTAAAGAGCTCTTCACACATATATTGATAAATTATGGTATTTTTCAATCAGTTGATTAGCTTAATTTTAAAACTTATCGGATTGACTTAAATGACGAATTTAAACCGTTGAAGCCGATCTACTTCACAAATGATAAGTTCATTTGTAAAATATTTAAATTTTTAGATAATTTTATATAAAGTCAAGTTGTCATATAAATATCTCTTATTAAAAAAAGGAAGTTGTGGTGATTTTCTATCAAGACAATTTCACAAATGATCAGCATGACACACATTATATCATAAAATTAACGAAATAACTGTTATTATAAATGATCGATCAATCATTCCAAGTGAAACAAACATCAAGCATGCATAACCATGCTTAATAATTTTATTAGCATCGTGCTCGTAAGTTACAACGGAGACATATTATTAGAGAACAAAAATATTTCTCTTATGATAAAAAAAAAACAGATTAGTGAAAACAATAATCATACAAAAACATCCATTGATAATATTAAAATAGATTGCTTCAAATTAAAATTCAAACTATAATAAAAAGTTAATTAGTGTAATAAATTTAAATGAGAAATATGCCATTTTTCGCATTGTACCAAATTAGAACCAGCTAATTGTCATCTTACTCTTTATGTTGACAATTACCTCTTCTAAAACTCCGACTTTATGTCCGTAAACAAAACAGTGTGTCAATTTAGGTGATCTTTGCTGAGTGCAGCAAAACAGTACTGTTGTTTATATTATGGAAGATATATAATGTTACTAATGGATTAGAAGTACATTTATAATAATAGCAGTGTCAAATTAAAAAGAAAAATGGAGAAACAAGTCAAGTCCAAATTATAAAAACTTGTAGGCCAATAAATATATCAATCATTCCAAGCAAAACAAAAACCAAACTTAATTAATCATGCATGCATAATACATTCAGAATTTTACTTAGAAAAAAATGATAATGAGAATATATTAGTTGGAGCTAGAGCATGGCACCTTAGATACTGCTGAGTAGGGGTATTAATGTATACTCCAATGGAAGTGAGAGATTTGTCATATACCCAAGTACTGCCGTGGAACTTAGAAAATCCAAGATCTGACTCAAATGTAAATGAATGACCAGACTTCCTCCCAACGGAACCATAGCTACGTCCGCTGCTACTAAATTCCAGATAAGTAATTCTTCCACGACCAACATACTCATAACTTGCATCTATCCGAGTGATTGGTTTTGTTAACTGATTATTAGCTTTGATAATAGAATCTTTGTCTTCAATCATAAGCTAAATAACGACGGATACAAACCTTAAGGTCTAAGAAATTACTCAAATTGGTGGTCCCTCAGAAATATTACTCAATTGTCCTGCAGATAAAGCTACAAAGTCAGTTTCGTCTCAACCATTCAATTAAAATTAATATTTACTTTTATATCTTTGTCATTTATTGTCATTGATTTTGGAAGTGCATGACCCGCTCATAATTTCCTAGTGTAAATTTTTTAATGCAAGAGAGCTGAAATGCATAATTCATTTTACTTTATTTTCTCCATTCATGATTATTCTTTTTCCTTGGATCAGTGATTTAAATTTTTGAGGTAGTATATATATATGTCGACAAATTGCCTACTATTGGATATCATTAATGAAACAAAAACTACAACAGTACGTAGAAGAAAGGATTTTTTTTTTTATTAAGAAGAAAGGATTGAAAGTAGAATTACAACTGGAAAAAAGGATAGAAGAATTTTTTTTTTTTTAACTTTAAACTAGCAATGTAGGATCCAGCTTTGATTTCCTATCTATTCTTTTATTCTATGTACATGTTGCTGATCGATGAACCTAGATCAGAGCTAGTCATCTGAAAGTTCCTAGTGTTCATTTCTTTTTATATTCTCCGCGCAGAGCTGGTCCAAAAATGGCCTAGTTGTCTGTAAAAATAGTGTGGTTCGGGATGTTGAGACGTAGAAGTTGGCCATGAAACAAAAAGTGATGTGAATCCGCCTCGCAGAGATTTCGGCAGCCCTGTAAGAAGG